>BLKR01017230.1:0-13915 GCA_011170035.1 Teleogryllus occipitalis
AACTCTTCGTTTGGTATTCTATCAAACAGTATATTGACAACATCGTCTCCAAAATTTAATTTTCATAGCATTTAACCGAGAGTTTATTGCATCATTTTTAACCCAAATTTCTGATCCATACGTAACACAGCTCTCCACCATTTTCTTGTATATTTTTCTCTTAGTTTTCTTTCGAATATTCTTGTTTCATAAAATATTATGAAGTCTATTAATAATTTGCCTTCCCGTGCTTACTTTTTTAATAAAGTCATTATTATTAGATCCACCTGCTCTAATAGTCACTCCAAGATATTTTAATTCCTTTACTACTCTAAATATACCTATTTCTGTTCTAGATCATATCCGGATTTCCCTACAACCATGTATCTTGATTTTCATTACTTATTTTGAATCTCCATTTTTTATGTTTTTATTAATTTCTTTAGATATTTCGGCTCTACTATTTGGAACCGAAAAGTTGAGAAAATGTCAAAAAAAGTATTTTATGTGGCGATAGATGGCAGCTGGCAAGAGAGGGGAGCAAAACCTTAAAACCAGTCCACACAAAGGAAATTAGAAACATTTGCCACGAGAAAGTCTGTGCCATTCTGTGGCACCTCTAGTTCTTCATATTTTGGTAGTAGCGAAGTGTAAGCTTCAAACAAAGAAAACATTTCAGATAGAGAACTTGACAAAAGAGCAGAGAGACCCAAATAAATACCATTAATTACAAAGGACCTAGATACGAGTAGATAGATCGATAGATAGATTTATTAAAGTTCGCTTTGAGCTAATGCTCGGTGGCAAACATTATTACAACTAGATATACGACTATTACAAAACTATTACGAATATTTACAAATATAATTACAATTAGAATTAGAGATTGATTTTGAGTTATCTGTAAGTTGATTTATAGTTTTTCTAACACTTCACTCCACTTCATTTCATTTCACTGTATAAGGGACATGACCATATTATTAATAAAAATCATTATAATAATATAACTAATAATAACAATAACTTAAAAGTTACATCAAAACCAGTAACAGTGTTAATAATTATGATATCAATAATAATAATAATAATAATAATAATAATAATAATAATAATAATGATAATGATAATTAAATTAGTTCAAAGAATTGGTCGCATCCAACAAGGTGACGGGCAAGGTGACAATTAGATAATGATAATGATAAAAATCCCAGTATTATTAATGATGACCTACATAGAAAAAGTATATTTTTAAATTTCACTACATTAGAAGGAAGAGTCTCTAGCGCTTTTGCAGGTAGTTTGTTCCAATCTACTATAGTACGATTCACAAAGGAGAACTTGCCTACATCAGTTCTTTGCTTTCTACATCGTATTTTCCAGGGATGGTCTCCTCTGCTTTTATAATCAGGTTTCTGTAATCTTTTACTGAGGTCTGCCCATGCTGAGTCCCCTTTGTATATCTTGTACATTACGCATAAACGCGCCCGTTCCCGTCTCTTAGATAAGGGTTCCCATTCATCTCGTCCATCAACGCGTCCGTGATTTACAAACTTTCCGGCCCGTTTTTGAATTTTATCTAACGCCTCGATTTGCCCTTTTCTGTACGGGTCCCAGCAGGCCGCTCCGTACTCTAAAATAGGACGAACAAGTGTCGTATATGCCAAGGATCGGGCATTCGAACTACTGTTTTTTAGAATGCGCATTACGAAGTGCAGCGCCCTCCACGATTTTTTCGCCGTATTGTTAATATGATCGGACCAACTCAAGTCGCTACGCAGGACCAAACCCAAATACTTACAGTTTTTTACACGCGGTATATCGTTAGTTCATAATTTGTAATTCGAGTGTACATTCGAGCGAGATTTGGTAAAACAAATGAATTTACTCTTTTCCGGATTTAATTCCATCTTATTTCTGCACGCCCAGTTCTATAAACAGTGAAGATCGTTCTGTAAAATATTTTCATCCGAAGACGCGCCAATACTCCTAAAAAATTATGCAATCATCGGCGAAAAGTCTAACTTTCGACTTTATTCCAGTTGCAAAATCATTAATAAACGCTAAGAATAGCAATGGCCCTAACACACTCCCCTGGGGGACCCCAGAGGTTACATCGGCTTTCGATGAGTGTTTATCACCTATTCTGACTGCTTGAGTTCGGCCCATAAGAAATTCTTTTATCCATAAGATTATTCGATGATCTAATCCAGTTTTTGACAGTTTTTCAATTAAAAGGCCGTGTGGAACCAGATCAAATGCTTTAGAAAAGTCTAATATTACTGCATCGACCCTACTCCCTTCGTCTAATGAATCTGCTATGTTCTTACATAAAGAAATAGTCTGGTTGTCGCACGAATAGCTAGGATGAAAACCGTGTTGATTTTGAAAAAGACAGTCAGTTTTATTCCAGACTCGTCTAATATATTCCGCAATCATGTGTTCCATCTGCTTGCATACAACTGATGTCAAACTTATAGGCCTGTAATTATTGACAATCCTTTTGTCCCCTCCCTTGTGAATCGGCACTACAATTGCCTCTTTCCAATTTTGAGGAATCGTATTATTATTTATAGTGACGTCCATTAACCGAGCAAGGTAAGGAATCATGGCTTCCCCTCCCAATTTCAATATTTCTCCTGGTATTCCGTCAGGACCTACAAATTTATTTCTCCTAATTTTTGCGATCCTTTTTCTAATAATTCTTGCATCGACTCTAAAGGTTTCAATAACGGGTGTTGTTTCATTTACGGATATCTGATTCTTCGGCTTGAAAACCGATGCGTAATGCCTATTTAAACAAGCTGCCTTTTCACTGTCATTTGTAATTAACGAACCGTCAGCTCCACAGATCGCTGGAATAATTTCTTTGTTCCCTTTCTTATGTCTTACATACTTGAAGAAATTTTGCCAACAGTTCAATCGATCGTTTAGAATTAATTTCAGGTAATTTTCTTGGGTATGTAGTATGTGCTAGTTATGTAGTTAGTAGTAGTGCTTGGGTATGTAGTTAATGCTAGTAAGTCTTTAGATAATTGTAGAAAATTATTTTTCTGTTCCTTGTTTACATTACGTTTACTATACGCTTTCCTAACCTTCCTTTTCAGTCACCTCACTTCTTTGTTGAAATACACCGGATCCGAATGGCACCGTAGTTTCTTGGTAGGCACGAATTTTGTTAAGCATTCTAAAATTATGTTCTTAAAGTTTGACCATATCTGTTCTACTGTTCATCCGCTAGAAGCCCAAGTTGAATATTTGCTTTTCAAATATAATTGCATGTTTGTAACGTCTGTTGTATAAAACTGAAAAATTTTTCTTGCTTTTATGACATCATTTCGCTTACGCTCTCTGCACATTTTTCGAAGGACTCCTTTGTGGTCGCTAATGCCAGGAATTATTTCGCAGGAAAGAGGTTTGTCCACCGGTCTAATAAGGAAAACGTCCAGTAAAGCATTATCGCGTGTCCGTTTAGTCACTACCTGCGTTAAGCCGTTGTCCCAAACCAACTCGTTAACGAGGCGTTGGGCGGCGCCTTCAGCCCCCACATCCCCCTCCCAGGTAGCGTGCGGTAAATTTAAGTCTCCTCCGATAATGACGTTTTTCTCACTTTTCCTGATTACGCGGGTTCGCTCTACAAGTCTTTGCAACGGTTTATGTCCATCTTTCTGTGGCCTATACGCGCCTATAATTTCCCATTGGTTTTTTGAATTTCTATCTCGAATGTGTACACCTATTATTTCAAATTTGTCATCCACCCATGCCTCTACTGCTTCAAAGTTGTCTTTTACGCATATAAAAACACCCCCGCCAATGCGATCTATTCTATCCCGTCTGAATGTTAAAAAATGGTGTCTGAAGATTTCAGCGTTTAATATTTCCGCATTGAGCCATGATTCCGTACCTATCAGGACATCTACATTATATGATTCTACAGTGTTCCAGAAATGAACACTTTTATTATAAATACTCCTACAATTAACCTGCAGAAAGACCAGAGACTCACCTTCTGCGCGATTACATTGTGAAAGTCCGTCTCTCGCCACCGTTCCCGCGTCGTTGTCCGCCGTTATGTCGCCGTTCGTCGTCGCTGCCACCGCGTCGCCGTCCCTCGCCGCCGTCGCCGCGTCGCCGTTCGTCGCCACTGCGTCGCCGTCCCTCGCCGCCATCACCGCGTCACGGCAGGTCCCAGCTACGTCGCCGTCACTCGCCGCACTGCATTCCGCCGCCAACATTCCCACACAAACCATTTTATGGGATTCGATACCTCTTGCCGCCACCGCCATGCGGTCTCACGAGCTTGTCGCGGAAAGTTTTGGGCCTCCTACGCGCGAGAAGAGTCCACCTAGCTTTTTGGACCCCGAGCGATTTAGATGCAAGCCGTCACGACCGAAATCGCCGTCCTGCAACCACGAATTTGGGTCCACAAAAACACATTTCTAGTTTGCACCACCCATTCGTACGAGCGGTTGACTAAATCAACCCGTCTCCACGGAATGCCGCGACGCCTGAGAATCCCACTGATATATATTTTGGCTCTTGGGAACTTTTCTTGCACTTTCATCACGAGGTCACCCATATCTCCCATGACGAAGTCCAGATTTCTTCTCCTAACATCGTTTGTACCGACATGTAATATGACGGTATCTGGCGTTCCGAGGTCCCTATTCTCCACATACCTTCGCAGCTGCTCAGTTCGGATTCCCGGGAGGCACACAACATCCATATGTTTGTTGTGATTGCCAACGTGCCTCACTATCGAGTCTCCAATTACGAGAATGGGTTTTCTCGCAGTTGGAGCCTCTTTGACTGGCTGCGCGGCGTCTCCTACTGGAACAGTTCGGAGTTTCTCCTCCAGAGCTGCGTTTAACTCCTGCAACTCTTGGATTTGAAGAAGAGCAGCTTCCAGATTCTCTTCCAGTAGACGGACTCGATTTTTTTTGCACTTGTTGCAAAACCATTGGCCGGTATCCATGTCCCCGTTTTTACCACAACTCGTATGGTACCACAGTCCACACAACTCGCACTGTTTCCCCAATTTTAGGTTGATGTTGCACCCACTGCACACGATGCGAATTGCATCTGCTTCAACTGCAGGTCCCTGTAGGTTCGACACCTCCAATTAATAATATCACCGCTATCGTGGTCGCACACAACGATGCTGCTCCAGCAGCTGCACCGTCCCCGCGAAACGATGCCGAGGGTGCCGGCGCTGCGCACGAGGAAAAGCGCGCGGCCCACGCCCCGATGCGCGCCCGATACTCCTGCAGGTAGCAACCCATTGTCTCACCCGGAGCTCCGCTAAAGCATGTCCAACCGCTACGACGACCAGCAACAGAATGACGACCAGCAACAGAATGACCTAATATTAGGGACTGGGAAGGAAACGAACGTAGTAATGCAAAAACCAAAAACGGCCTATGAAGAGGAAAATATGGAGTAGTGAATGATCTGGTAAACGACCAGTAACCGGAAGTACGTCAAATTCTTTCCGCAGTTTTGTAATGGTATCTTCTTGCAAAGGAAAGGAATGTTTAGAAAATTCTCTACATTTTTATTAGGAATTGATTTTCATTGCTCGTTAAGTAAAAAGCCACAGATATCTTGCCGGATTTGAACATGCGTTCCTCTAACTGTGAAGCAACGCACCTAAGCGATTGCGCTACCAACACAGACGTACGTACGCATTTCCGTGAACTTACTCAAGAATCTTACGAATTTTGTCTTCAAACTCATTGCTTTTCCGCACTTCTGAAATTTAAAATATTGAATATATTACCTCTAGGAGACAATAAGAAAGCAAAGAAATCTACGCGACACTATAAAATAGTTAATTCTACTTAAGAATGCTTCAGTTCAGTACTATGTAATTTTTGCTAGCAGGCGCTTCGGTTCTAGCCTGACGCTCAACCCTTATCGCCTCTGTCGAAGGTGAGATAATTAGACGTGATAACGTTGGGCTAAAAGTAGCAGAGAAATTTCGACACGGTCCGACATTAAGAATTCATTTTCTGCAAGAAATTACTAGAATCTAAGAACATCTCATATTACTCATCAGTTCAGCGCTAACAGCGGTGGCGAGAGGTTGTGACCGCAGCGCTACCTCGTTAGTTCAGTCGGCGTCTCTTGAGCACTGAGTGAGTTGCGAGTGCTAGTGAAGTGATTGCAGTGATCTTAAATGTAACTAACAGTCTATCTAGCAGTTAAAATAGATAATAGTGATTTAACGTGCTCTAACCTCGGACAGAGCATCAACGCATCGATGCAGGCCGTGAACAACACCACGCCCGACCCAATGCAGCAACCATCACTAGAATTTCAACAACGACTCATCATAGATCAGCAAATACAGGCGCAGCAGCATCAACTTCAGGAATAGCACCAACAACTGTTACAATTGCAACAGCAACTACAGGACCTTCAAACGCAAGTACAAAACAGTCAACGCTCTAGTTGGCCGCCCTTGCAACACAGTGCACCTGCGCCAGCAGAACAAAGTTATCCCAAAAGACAAAAAATCGATTCTGTTTCACGTTATGCTATCCCTACTTCAAACAGCTTCAACTCATTAAACAACGAAACGGAAGAAGACGAACACAGCAGTTCCGCAGAAAAAGTTATTAAAATTCCTCCCATAATCATTCACAAACCGAAAATTTTCAACTATTAATAAATGACATTAAACATGTAGTTAATGAAGATTTTTTCATAACGAAAATAGAGGCAGACAAAGTGAAAATTAAACTTAATTCAGTAGACGATTTCAGAGATTTACGTAAATTTTGCAATGAGAACAGCATAGAATATCACACGTTTCGTGACCGAAGCTTAAAAATTTTTTCAATCGTAATAAAGGATATTCATACTTGCTATAGTGAAACAGAAATCTTCCAAGAACTAGTGAAAAAATACCCAGTGATAAAAGTTACCCGCCTTCACGGAAAAGACCGAAAATCTTTAACATGCGCTGTAGATTTAGAGGACAGTAGCAAGGGAAGAAACATTCTATGTTTGGGTAACCGCCACTATTCTACATGTACGGAATCCAAATTCGCCGTTTTTTCGGGGAGCATTACATAACTTTCTCTATACTACGTATATAACTCTGTATATACTTACGTATACGAGAAAGTAATATGTAAAGTGTTTGTTAACACGCGTTACGCAGATAATTTTTAAGGAATTAGTTAGTGGTGAAGTTGAATGATTGAAAAAATAATTCTTGGTTTTATAAACCATGTATTTATATAATAAATATTCGATTATTAGTTGAAGTAAATATGTTTACCATGCCCATCTGTGAACATTCTGAAAGGTTACATTGTTGTGAATGATATTGATTAGTAAACAAGCCTATTATTAAATATTCTTCTCAATCATTCATTCAAGAGAATGCTACAACTATTTCACTAAACTATCCCTACTGCGGATCCAAAAGAAAAGACTCACGTGACCCTCTCTTGATCCTAGAAAATATACATTTATCTCTCCTAATGAACTAGTGGTAAAATAGTAATGAAGATGAAGATCCTTTATTTAGATAATATTATTTCATCAGAAACAGTTCTTTAACACTTAACTTGACGTTGAAATATTTGTTACATTATTTTAGGGGACACGCAATAAGCCATGCAAGACTTGTAAAACAAAATGTTGAAAGGTTTGTTTAGTCCATAATCCAAATAACTAAAAAATGTTGGTGGATATCGTTTAACACTTCGAGAATGGCTGCAAAAGCTTTTGAATTCATACATAAACGATTTCCCGCGTTTTGGAGTCAGCGTGTCACTTGAAAAATAGGTAGAAAAATAATATTTTTTGTACTTGTAATATTTAATCCAGAAATTAATAAAAACATGTAAAAAATGGAGATTCAAAATAAATTATGAAAATCAAGATACATGGTTGTAGGGAAATCCGGATATGATCTAGAACAGAAATAGGTAAATTTAGAGTAGTAAAGGAATTAAAATATCTTGGAGTGACTATTAGAGCAGGTGGATCTAATAATAATGACTTTATTAAAAAAATAAGCACGGGAAGGCCAATTATTAATAGACTTCATAATATTTTATGAAACAAGAACATTCGAAAGAAAACTAATCATATTCTCTAAACATATTCGTTCTCAAACAGTACAATTTCTGGAAAATGCAATATTAGGGCATCTGAAGTTTTAACAATACATGATATATTTATTTATCAAATTCTCTGTTATCTTATTTATGAATTTTATCATAAATTCAAAATTTAGATTTCAAAGACCCACTTTATCCCGGAAATTGTGAGATCCCAAATTCGCACCTCCTTGTTTTTTCCTATATTGAGGCTAAATGACAGGTGATTTGTCCATTGGATTACCTACACAAACATGGCGAATAATCATTGGATATAACTTAATTAAAATTCCTTATTTTCTTTGTGAAAATTGGGTCTGAATGAATGCTTAGTCTCAGTCTACCCCGCACTAAATATATGCCTATCAAAACATTGTTTATTTAAAAATGGAGATAATAATAAAAAATATTGATTTCTTTCACATGACCACTTCAAATCGTACTTTATTATGTTTTGGAGTTGATATATTTTGATATATTGTTCCACCAACCTAAGACTTACATTAAACATTTTAAGAAGACCATAAAAGAAATACAATCAATTGTTACAAACAATTAGGGGATGCGTTCTGTTAGCATTTATCACAAAGGCACAAACAAAAAATAGTAATTTCAATGAGTTCGTTATAGCCTCTAAGGAATTTTGTTAAACGTGTAAAAAAACATATTCCTTTCTCAATTATTAAAAGAACGAAGAAATTACCTTTATTACAAAATTTTAAAATAAACTCAGAGGCTTGTAAAGGATTCTGATTATCTCTAGAACTGTTAAATGAGTAAATTACTAGTGATTATACAATTTGGTATAGACTTTATCATATTATTTCTAACGATTACGTAAAATTATAATAATGATATTGCAATTGAGACACTGTTAATATTTTAGCTATCTCTTACAAATTTCGTTTCGTCACATTGATTGGAACACAAGATACCAGCACACAATCTTAATTTAATCATATTAGCATTTACAAAAACAAGTTTGTTCCTCCTTACAAGAATTTTGGAATGTCTTTGTCGTGATGACAGCGATTAATGTGTTCCAGGCATCAGGTTAAAAAGAAATACCTATTCGGCAGGATTTGATCTGGCGTCCATTCCTCAATCTACTATGCATTTAATAAACGGAGCTATCACAGAGGTACCTTACAGCGTCGATAAGGGGTATTGTAGAATGAATTTTATCTTGAAATTTATTGTTCTTATGACATACTACATTTACTCCAGGTTACAGCAAACTCACATTCTTGATAAGAATGCAGAGTCATCATCAGCGCGATACTATTCTGTAGTTGATTCTAGTTAGAAATGTTTCGATTCGTATGCCTATTGTGTACGGCATGCGAAGTAGCTTCTATTCGGCGAAGTGCTTATCTTGCCCCCCTCCCATACCTCCAAGGTGATCTCCACATTACGCGATAAGACTAAACTGTAACCGGTCGCGAAACACCAGTCTGAAATACAGAACCGCGTAGCAAAAGCAAGTAACTACGTGATTTTTAAAACCAATTAACACAACTAAGAGAATTGCCGGTCAAATTTGCATTCATTATTTATGAAAACTTGTAACCTAAAAGTGAATGACTCGTAATAAAATGTGTGCATTGCTTGTATTTCCTTAATAAAGGTGTAGTAATCTCAAAATACAAATTTTTAAAAACGTGACTATGAATTTCAATTTGCTTGATAGGAAATGTCTATATTATGTAAATGTATTATATTGTGTTTCCCGAAAATGATTATGTAATAATTAGTGTTCCTTGCTTTAGTACCATTAGCATTTTAGAATAGTTCGTAAGAAACAAAACTTTTAATACTATTAATTTAATCTGACGCAAATTTCTCACAATATTAGATACCATAAATTAGACTTAATTTTCATGGTAAAGAATTCGATAAAAAATGTCACAGCCCCTTCCCGTGACCCGCTGTTTCTTGGTTCGTCAGCGTCCACGGGGTTGACAGGGCCAGCGTCCAGTGCAATTGGCGGGGTGATCCTCGCGCCCGCGCGCACCAATCCGTTTCGTTTCCGTGCCCTCTCCTGTTACCTCCTCTTACTCCCTCTCCTCTTACCCCCTTCTCACGGTAGCGAGGCAGCGTCACTGACCTCAGAAATTGCTCCGCCCCTTTGAGATAACGAGGAGGAAAATCTTCGAGGGGAGGAAGGGGGAAGTGTCTGAAACTTGAAGCAAAAGCCAATGATAAGAGCGGCTAGGCCTAGACGCCAGGATTGGTCAAGTATCCATGGTTGTCCAAGCTTTGGAAAAAACAGATTTGGCCGCATAGGGTATCACCAATATTCTGTGCAAGGGGGTATACCTCCATATTTTAAAGAATGTTTTTTTTTTTTAAATTTCAAAGCTTCACCTAGAACTAGATGGACAACGGTTTCTTTAATTTGAAAAACCTCCTAAGCATGGTTTAGTCGTTAGTAGTGTTTATAGGGGGACAGTCGGGCGAATGTTTTGGCGTCAATTGACTTTTCGGTATCAAGAACCCACAAAACAGGGATTTTCGGTACACCACATCTTAAGAGGATTTTTTTGTTAATTTAGCAACTGAATTTATCATTTTTTTCGTTATTAGGGCACGGCAATTGTTGTGCCGAAAAACCGCCGTTTTTTCGCGCAGCAGTACATAACTTTCTATACTGCGTATATTACTCGGTATAATCCGTACGTATACGAGAAAGTAAAAGTGATCTATTTCGACCCTTATACATCTCTTAGAAATTTGTAACATTTTCTCTAAAACATTAGGTATATAGCTGAATGCGAATTATTTCTCTTCCTGAAAAATATATTTCTTCCAAATAACGTCACTTTCCAAATAAGCATTTCAATAATGCCTGTGTCGGACATTTAGAAGACTGCACCAGGCTTATAGAACGGAAATTTAGAAGGCCCCGCCTTTTGCAGAAATCTCTGTCCTCTCGGAGCCCTGCCTGCGGCGCTGCCGTCAGCACGGCCGTGGCCACGGCGAGCATTGCACAGCTTCGGAGCTGCTCAGTGAGCGCTTGGGCAGGCGGGACACAGCAGGCAGAATCTAACAGTCGTGACCGAACCTACGCACACTCGTCATAATGGTGAACTTCTATTTTGCATTTTTTATCGGAACGAATTCGATTGTCGTGAGGAACAATTAGACGTAGAATTTAGTTGGTAAACCAACTATATTCTACGTCTTACTAAGTGATATGCCTTATTAAATAGATAGAGGTGTCTCTGTGATGACTCAGAGGCAGCGTATTAGAATTCCGTTCTGTGGTGCCCGGGATCGATTCCCAGTCGAGGCAAAAATATAGTTGAAGCTTTCTTTACAATCGTCTCAGTTGCTGTAGCCGTGTTGCGAAGAGAAACTCAGGCAGGCGGATTTGGCTAGTTACGGTGAAGAGAATACGTCATGTTCGCCTCATGTCGCTAATCGGGTACACTGTCGGGTAATCCTCAAGCATAGGAATTTAACTAGGCCCAGGGAGATACCGGTAGCTGACCGTCGAAGTCGGACTACCGACCCAATAACGCCAAATACATAAATAAATTTAAAAATTCGTTGTTTTAGGTTCACGAAACCTTTCGAATGTTGAAGGAAATCTGTATTTTACAGTTCGAAATCACAATTGACCTTCGATTCTTTCAAAAAATCCAATCTTTTATTTTGGGAGTCTATTTTTGATTCGAGAAAACATTAACTCAGTGGATGTTATTCATTTTTGCTCTTAGAAAAGGCTTTGAGGATCAGTAACAACAGATTACAAAGGAATTTTGAAATTAGACCTTCCCGGTATCCTAGTACTTTATGTGCTTCTGGAACCACTGAAGCAATTCTGCGCATGCGCGCGTTTGATAAACTCCGAAATTGCTCACCAAAAGAAGCGCGTAAATTGAATCTAACGAAATACAAACGTCACGATTTTGAGCACTCCAAAACATTGCTGCAGCGCAATCACATCGAAATACGTGAATCGCCTTGAAATACGTGCGTTTGCTCATATAGGAGCAAATCTCGCCCAACCTGCAATGCGATGCAAGTGCAATGCAAAAATCGTCAGCAGCAGACTGTGGCCTCCCAGATCCTCTGACATTAGTGTTTTTACCCACTTATGTACTAGTTCAGCGAGTATATTTGTAGCCGGAGTGTACGCAAGGAGATTACAGAGAACGTTATATAATAGTCAACTACTCGTTACACATAATTGAAATGGAACTCAGCAGTAGCACATCGGAGATGCTAAAAAAGTCAAAATTTATAACCTCATCTCTTATCCAGCTCGTCTTCTATTTTCGTCACAAATGTTTCCTACGCCCAACGTCATTAATGAAGAGCGCCCAATCTAGTGAATAATTCCTATAGCACTTAGATTTTCCTATAGAAAGTAAGAGGTGAGGTTATAAACACATCGTCTTTTCGTTATCTATTACTATTTGTCAACTCTGCATGAAAACGTTTTCCTAAAATTCATGCTTTAAGGGTGATTCCCACGCCAAGTATCCTAACAACAATAATTCCCTAAAACTCACAATTCTCTACCGAAACTAATATAAACTAGAGGTGCTACAGAATGGCACAGACTTTCTCGTAGCAATTTTTTCTAATTTCCTGGGTGTAGTCTTGCTTTAAGGTCTTGCTCCATTCTCTGGCCTGCTGCCGTCTATCATCGCCCAAAGTACATTTTTTTGGACATTTTCTCAATTTTTTGCTGTCCTAATAATATAAAAGAAATATTACTTCAAGAATATTGAAGACGAGTAAAACCTCGTCCTAAATAGAAATTTTCATCGAAAACTTTGAAGGCGTTTTTAAGAAAATGGCGAAGAATTATTACTGTAAATGAGGAATTGAAGCTCTTTTTCACAGGAATCTATTGAGTTTTCGAAAAAATTCATTTAACGTTTCACTCAGAAAATGTAATAATGTATACAAATCGTTGGAAATATGCCTATTAACAGCATGAGAGATATTTCAAAAAAATTACATGTGTCATTTTTGAAGAAACAAAATACTACAGCAGCATTAATTTCACGTCATATTAAACAGTGAAGTTAGCACTATGCATTCGAAAAGTTTGAAGAAAAGGTTTATAGCTAGTTTTGAGGAAATGGCGTTTGAGCGTTTCTGAAAATGCGGATTTTCAGCTCATTTTAACAGAAAATGTATTCGAGAAACGTCTGATATTATTTAAAGCAAATTTACTTATAAATATAATAATGTGAAGCAATTGCCTCTAGTATAAATATTACCGACGTGAGAGAAGTCAAAAGAATTACATATTTGTAATTTTTGAAAAACAAAACAATAGAGCAATATGGCGTTTATGCCATCATATAGGGTACATTTCCCTTTATCCCTACCAAAAATTTAAATAAAAAATTTGAGCGGTTTTTGAGAAAATCATGTTTTTGTTAATTTTTAAAATTGCAAATATTGCACAAAAACTAATAAAACAGTGAGTTCAGCGTCTCGCTGAAGGCAGCGCCTTTTTTGCTAATATGCTCAAAATTGTACATAAAACCCAACTCTAAGCTGCTCTTCGGCGTTATTCTATAGCAAGATCTTTTCCATTAGTTAATTAGACATTTCTGTCGCAAAAGCTTCTGCAACTACATTTGATTCTTCCCGGATTTGCTTCTTCCATATATTTGTCCTCTAATTTTTTTTTTTTTTTAGTTTTCATTCTACCTGTTCAATTTTTACAATTTTTCAGGGATTTGAAAGGAATATATATTACATAACTCTTTTGACAAGATACCTGCGATTTACATACTAGGTATGACATTTTACCTATAGTTGAATAACTAATATATATATATATATATATATAT
>BLKR01017231.1:0-13908 GCA_011170035.1 Teleogryllus occipitalis
TACAATATGACAAAAGGATACTAAAGATAAAAAACATATAACCCAATGGTGTGCATCTTTAATTACAGTTTATGCAAAGTACCATGTAATCTCTGCTAACATTTTTCACCTTAATGCTTCATTGAGAACAAGGAATATTCATAGAAGGCGAAGCTTGAGGAAATATACTGCAAGAGGACGGGAGAAGAATTTTCAAGTTCGATTTAACTTCAACCTAGTCCTTATGTTCCCGATTCCATTCATTCCTCCGGTTCATCCGAATGCAAATGAATTTCTTCATTGCTGCGAGCACCCCAGCTGAGCGCCGCTACTTCTTCACGTCGCGTATAATATCACAAAGGAATACACACACACATCACATAAAATACTCCTTCATAAGGGTAAGTGCAGCATGCATTTTTCATGAGGCTGAAAGCAGTCTCGGAAACGGCGCCTAAGTGAAAAGAAGTCGTTCGTGTTTATTGCACCCGAGCAGGTAGCGGCGGCGGGGAGCGCGGGGCGGGAAGGATGCGGAAGGAGAACGAAATAAAGAAAGAATACAGGCTACGAATATTTGTGCCGCATTTTCACCCTTTATATTAAAATATATCTTAAACTCTATTCCGTATGTGTCGTCGACAGTGGGGGTCGCTCTCGTATCTAATGAATAATTCGACGTGTAACAGAGCGGCCGAAAGCAGAAAAGGAATTTGCATGGAATCACTTCAATAACAAGGTACTGAAAAGATGAAAAATATTCTCGAGAAGTCGTCAATTTCTCGCTCCCCGCGCTCTCTCGCCTCGCGGCGTCCCGCGTCGTCATGTGGGCGTTGGCGAGGACGCCGCCGCCGCCGCCGCCGCCGCGCCCTTTGCGCGTCGAGAGGCGCCGGGCGTCGCGACGCGGCTCCGCGCCCTTCGCCTCTTCAATAGGCGAGGGATTGCGTATTCGGAGGCGTCGCGACGCCGCCTCGTGACTCCCGCGCTCTCTCGCGAGGCGGTCGCGCCGCGTATTAAAAAGATTTGGGCGCACGTGCCTGCGCGGGGGGTCGCGCTGGTGCGTGGCGCCGGGGCTCAGGCGCTTGAGAGCTGAAGCTTTTGTTGTATTGTGACAGCGGCGGGGTCGGGATGGAGTGCGGTTCATTGCGTGGGGGGGTGGAAGCAGGTTTAGGTGATGTTGTGTTGCGGTGGGGGAGGAGCTGGAAGTGGGTGGAATGTTAGTCTTGGTAGTTCTTTACGGAGAAGCTAGTCATGTTACGACTAGGAAAATTTAAACAAAATTAAACTAAATTAAAAAAACCCTAATTGGATTGAAATAATTTCACTCAACATACTTTGTTTTGAATTTCATTGACTAACTATCTAATTCTGAATTTAAGTAAAGTAATAAATCCGGACTTCAAAATAGCACTAAACATTTATACTATATGTACTACCCCAAAAGTTTTTTTTAAAGTTATACCAAGGCATTTATTGTTATTAATTTTGAATTATAAACACAAGGTTTTTTGTTTTAATGACTTTCCATGGGAATTATGTCCCTAAAATCTATGAATGGTTTTTAGTTTTGGTTTTGCTCTGTTTAACAGTCTTTCTACAAACATTTAAACTAGAATTTTAATTGAGCTCTCAACCGACCTAACAGTAATGAAAATTCAGGCTAACCTTTTTTGTAACCGGTTAAAAACGAGATAAAATAAATGAAGATTTAAAGTGACGCCAATGAAACTCCAAATCCCAAAATCGAAAGATGAAATGAGGTAAAGCAATGTCATTACGAGACACCTCCAGAAATATAGTAATTGTTCAGAAATTAATGTGTAATCTTTGCCAAAGCTTTGGCTGCGCGTGTTATAAAAATAGATGGAGATTTGAAGAAAATAATAATAATTATGTAGCTGGTAAGTTGAGAAACTGGCTGTATGATATAATGTATGATTGAAACCTACAAGTTGAGAAGTCTGATGAATCGCAGCTAGGTCATGCGAATTTGAGAGAGAATAGAAAAAAAATGTGCGAAAGAACAAAATACTCAGCGAAATCCATGGGAGAGAGAAAATAATGAAGACTAGATAGAAGGAAAGAAGTCAGACTTGGGAGACTGGTTGCAGAGCAGTTAACAGGTTCTACAACACGAAGTGATCTTGCAATAGAAAGCGAAGTCAATTGGCAGGAGGCGAAGACCGGGGAGCGAAAGAAGAAATATAACGACGATTTCAGTTAGGCACGAGTGGTGCGTGCTACAGAAGTGGAGAGATGCATTGGAAACGGAGAAGCTCACGAAGGGTGTCCCGGGGCTCGCGCCATTAGTCGACTCCACTTGGGAACGTGGGCATTAAAATTCAACGAGGCGTCGCCCTCACCTACTTGCTTGGATCCAGCCGCCTTCGCACTTCACGTTGAAGATTACCCGTTTGACTCCCCCTTGTCCCATCTCATCTCGTAGCTCAAAGGCCTGAGAAGTGGAAGTCGCCGATAAACTCTGAACGTTATATTGTCAACAGAAGGATCCTATAATGCCATAAAACTTAAAAATTCTCTATATTATCGGGAAATATCATTAAGAAGTGTCCAATATTTAGAATAGAACCTTTGAAATCAGGATTTAATAGCGTAAATTACGTGAACTAAGATACGATGAGTAATTATAAAGTATTTCAAAACCAAATTCGGAACACTCATTGTTCTTACGATAAACATATGTAAACAATTGTCGTATTTTAGGGTACAGTGTTCCACCAGATTGTGAGGATCAACACTGACTTCGGGAAACGAAATGCCAATGAGAAAATTTAGTTAATGTATTTTGTGAAACCTGTTGGTCGTACGATGACTTTCCCAGGACACAACAACAGAGGAAATTGTCTCATTTGTAGTCGGCGTCGCAATGATCCACTGGCTGCTACTTGGCAACAGCGACCTATTACACTAAATTTGCTGAGAAAACACATCAGTTTTAAGGCCGGTGCTTCTGATCGCTCGGGCCGAATAACGACCCTCGCGCACGTGGGCTTTCGCGACGACAAATAAGCCGCGAAATGAGATTTCGGCCGCCCCCCCCCCCGCTTCAGCGCCGGCCGCCGGCGGCAACCGCAAAACTGCGGGAGCGCACGACCCGCGGCGCGGCGCGGCAGGTCGACCGCCCGGGCACGTGGAGGCGGCGGACCGCCAGCGATCGAGTGGTAATTAGCAGGTAATTCGGGATAAGTCCTTCATTACGCCGCGGCGCAAGCACAACACCGCTGACCCGGCCCACGCAAATGAAACGCCAACAAACTCTAACGCCGCGGCGGACACCACGGCTGCCTTGCTCAAACCTAATTAACGCGAGCACCTTTCTTCGTTTATTTACCCGGGCAATGGAAACAAAATACTTTAGACACGCCGCACGCGGCTCTCCGGCCGTGTGTGTCCGTCGCGGGGCGAGTGTGCGTGTGTGCGACGCGGGTGGTGACGGGCGGCGGGGAAGTACCGCGACCAACATGGCGGCGCCCGCGGCGTGGCTTCGCTGCGTTTTAATGCGGTTGTTGACGGAGCGCGATGCGTCGTTGTTTCGCGCCGTCGCCCCAGAGTAAACACGCGGTAAACACCGCTGTTTTTCGACGCGCGGACGGGCAGACGGTCGGGTGGAGCGGGCGGGCGGGCGAGAGGACAGACGGACGCGGTCGCGGGCGCGCGGTAGTGGCTGCCGCGGGGAGGTCCGAGCTGCCGGGTCGCGCGCTCTCAAAAAAGTTAGCGCCCAGGGTGAGGGAGGAGCGAGCGAGCGCCGCGCGGGGAGGATGTCTGCCACGGGACGACCGTCACCGCCGCCGGATGAACACGCGATTTACATTCGTATGGCGAGCCCGGGAATTAGCCGGTCTGCGCGGGGCGTGAGGACGGGGGGAGGGCGACGGGAGCATAAGAGCGCGTGAAAAGTGTGGGCGCCCGCGCCCAAAGGGCGTGCGCGCTGATGGAGCCGCTCTCCCGGCGAGGGTTACGTCCACCTGTGAATGACGCGTGGGTTCCGCTGGGTGTGCTGCGCTCGAGGACCCGCCCGCTAGTTAGGATGCGCCGCGCGCGCCGGTGTTAAACGCGTAATGCGATTCTGCGTCTTGTGATTTTTGTTTGTTTGTCGGGGCTTCCCTGGGATGATGTGTGGTTATGTAATTGCGTTCCGTAGGGGAGTCAAGGGGAGTTGGGGGTTTATGTATTTACATGACAAAATGTGCGCAGAAAGTGTGGAAAGGGTTCTTATTTTATTATTAATTGCTTTGAAAGTGCCGATTTTGTTTGAAATGCAAATGAGCAAGGAATACGAGGGTTATAAATTATGTTCTTTAGCAAATGCTGATGTATATGATTTGGCATATAAAATTTAGAGAAACGGATTGTGCCAAGTTTATCAGTTTCTACACTTGCATGGCCATATTATGAACACTTACCCAAAAAATTGGTTTAATATAGATTTAATAAAGTAATTAAAATACATTAAGTTAAAAGAACGAAATGAAGAATGAAATGAAACATCGAAGCGCGACCTAAATTTTCTGTAAGTCCATTTTGATTTTCCACACAACCGGAGTGTATTGTACCGAGTTCTTTTATCGCAACAAAATTGAGTGAATTTAAATTTAATAAATTCGGTGAAGATGTTTCTCAAAAGAATATTAAGGGAAACAACGTACGAATAAGCCTTAAGAAAATGGAATATTAATATTAAATAAAAAAGCAAATGTCTGGAAAAATATTGATGTTTCATTACAAAGTATCTCTTTTTCTCAATATTTCTCTCGTCCTCTCATTTTTTTGCAGTCTTTTAAAATTTTAGTATGGACAACCGGAATGAACAAGATTGAATAACACAAATAACAACTGTCTCGCTGCCTAGAGCACAGGTTCTCTTTCATCGCCACTGAAAAGTCACAATATCTCGTGGCTAAGCAAAGCGGAGGAGCTCACAGAACTTTCCGAGGGGGTCTTCCGGCTGTCGGCGACGGTGACATTTTTAATCGCGCGTCGCGCCTCACGAAGAGCGCGCGGTCGCGTTCAAACAAAGCAGCGCCTGCCTGCCTGCCTGCCGGCCGCGTCGCGGCCCATTTGTTGCTATTAGCGGCGCGGCGCCCCTCGAGCGCAACGGAGCGGCGGCCGCGGGGCGAGGGAGCGCGCGGGGATTACCGCCGCGATATTTCTTCGTTATCCCGCGCCGCGTCGTCCCGCCGCATCCGAAAAATCTGGCGAGTCGCCGAGGCCCCCCCCGGGGGGGGGGGGACGGCCGTGACGGCCACGGCCCATTGCGTGTGCGTCCCCGGTCCCGTCCTCTCGTCCCCAGGCCGGTCGCCCTCTCCGGTCGCGGGGCTCGGCGAGCGCGCTTGTCGCGGACGTGGTTTGCCGCCGGAATGGCGGAGGGGGCGGGGCGCCGCGGCGAGTTCGCGGGGCGGTTTTGGGCCGCCGCAAGAACTGGCCTCGCTAATTGTTGCCGTCGGGTTGGAGAATGTATAGCGGGGAGGGCGGTAATAAGGGGACGCTAGGGAGAGAGGGTTGGCGATGGTGGGTGTGGAAACGGGAGAGGATTTTCTGTGGTGGGCAGGGAAGTGGAGAATTTCGTAGGGAACCTGAGATTCGTGTGGAAGAAGGGTGGTTCTAGAGATTGGCAAACGTGTCTGTGCAATGTGCCAATGCTCTGAATGAAAAGGAAATTGTCAGAGTTGTGAAACCAATTTTAAAACTGTATGATAACAATTGAATATCTTCGTTTCCCAGAAAGATAAAGGAAGTATACTAAGGAAAAAAAAGTGAACGAGATTGAAGGATGACGAATGGGATAGATACATGCGAAAGTTCATTGAAATGAACGGAGAATGATGAAACAATGAGAATCAAAGATTTGGAGAACGTTGAGTTGTATATACAACCTCGTTGAGCTAGACGAGGACGGCCAATAGGGTAGGCGATCCCCAGAGGGGAAGACGAGGGCTGGGACAGGGCCATGGCGAGCGCGCGCGGGGTGGCGGCGATGGCCGTGACGCAAACTGAGATTAATCCACGCCGACACAGAGGTTTTGCGGGGCGTCGCCGCCTCCTCTCTCGCGCTGCCCCTGGCGGCTGCGGGCAGGCAACACTTCATGTGAGACGCCGCAGCAGCAGCGGAGCGGTCGGGGGCGGGGGCGCCCGCGTGTTTTGTGTCTGCCGGCTGGCCTGCTTCCCTGCCGGCCTCTGCGAGGCTGCGCGGAACAGATGCGGTCCGGACGGGGGGAGTTTTACAAGTCGCTGATGTGTTGCGGAGGTCGCGACACGGCGCCCTGCTGCTGCGTGCTAAAAGGGAGATTGATGGTCGGCCGACTGTCCGCGTCCCTGCCAGCGTTTACTTAATTTGAGACGGCTCATGAGCTTCTTTGTTCGATTGAAGAGTCACATTTCTTCACACTTTCGCAATGTATTGAGATAAAATGAGACAGAATCTGTCCGTTTTGTATTTAAAATTAATCGGGACGAAGTTGAAATGCATGTCTGTTATTATTCTGATGAATGAAATGCTGTTATTATTCAAAATGCCTTCTTTAAATGTTAGTGTATTTTCCAAAATAAAATACTGAAGTGTACAGAAAAGTGAGAGAGAAAGCGAGCGTACTTAACTTATTCTGACGTATTTATAACAAAAAATATTTTAAATGGTATTTTCAATTTTTTGATCCATTATCAGTGTTAAGTTTGTTGATATTTTGAAGAAAATTAAACTATTTTTATTAATTTACTTCATTTCTAAGTATGTAAAAGATGCATTATTATGATTCGACGTAAGATGTCCATATATAGTCAGCCTATGAAAGTATTAGCAAAAATCTAAACGCACACATCTAAAAAATAATTAGCAGTCTAAAACCCTTGACTAAAGTGTCTGGCATCAATTTCTCGGTGTACGTTATTCAAATCGAGAAAAAACAAGTGGTGATACAGACTGGCAGAGACTTTCTGGAACTAGTATATTTTCTAATATCTTTAGTCTGGGTTAGATTTTCGGTTTAGCTCCACCGTCTTCCCAGCTGCCATCTATTGCCGCCCAAAGGACTTTTTTCATATTTTCACAACTTTCCGGTCCCGTAATGGTTGAACTGAAATATGACTAGAAGAGTACTATAGAAAAGTAAAACTTGGTCGTTTATGAAAATTTTCAGTGAAAGATTTGGGGAAAATTGTGAGAAAACTTTGTTTGAACGTTTCTGAATATGACCAAATCTGAGCTCATTTTCTCAGAAAACTTTTCAGTTTTTGCGAAAATTCGTTAAAAATAATTTAAAGCACTTATATTCACAAATGGTTGGTATGTCACAAAACATTGGTAATGTAAATATTAACGACGCGAGAGAGATTTTTAAAAAATGTGTAATTTAGAAAAAATCAAGAAATTAAATCAAAATGTCATTAGTGTCATGTAATTCAATGCATTTGAAATTATCTATAGACACAATTTGGGGTCTTTTTGAGGTAAAGGACCATGTTTTATTATTCTGTTATATTCATAAAGTCGTATTTCAATTTTACTGTTAGGGGACCAAACAATTCAAAAAAAAGTTCAGACGCAAATAGATGGCAGCTGAGAAAAGGTTGAGGCAAAACCAAAAAGATAGTCTATTCTGAAGAGGTAAGCAAACTAACTTATACGAGAAAATCAGTGCCTTTCTGTGGCACCGTCACTTTGTTTTTTATTGGAAAATAGCTCTTGAGAAGTGAAGAAATTCACATCTTAAGAATTTTCAACGTAACAAATCCATCGTCTTGTACTATTCAAATGCGTAATGATTGGATAAAACACTTAGATTTTTGAGGGACAATATTTACAAATTGTAATTAAATGCATTTTACGCGCACCGGTGGGGCAAATTTGTACATACTAAAAGGATGAATACAGTAATTTTTGCAGCAAATATCGACTTGTTCTTGATATTGAAAACGCGCGCGCGCGCGTGCGTGCGTGTGCGTGCGTGTGTTCTGCTTGTGTTTGTGTGTGTGTTTTGTCAGTGAACAACACTTGCGTCTACACCGTAAATATGGATTTTCACCAAAACGGATATTCTCCGGGCGATCAGACTGATCCAGAGCTCCTGCGAATTTGAAACCGATCTTTTGACTTTTCAGAGAACTTGATTGAACTCCCGAAGACATATTCTACAGTTTCTTAAAAACTATTTTTTTCTTTTTCTTTATTTTAAAGACTTTCAATTTCTTTACCCTATCTGTATTTCAATATTCGATTTTCAATAAATTTTATGAACAGCTTATTCTAAATAAGAGCAGTTTGTACATAATCTTTACATATATCCCATCAATTTCCAAAAATTCGTAAACAAGAGTTTATCCAAAAAAGCTTTAATTTTTTCTTTTTCCTAATTAGATGCATTACCTCGAAAATAAAGTAGTCAAACCCGTTTTATTTCTTAGTTAAAAGGTTTGACGTTGTGAATTTTATGTCGTCGGCAGACATAAATATTTGTAATGAAACATATTTATAACGTGCTTTTTATAATAAATGCAAACACAAATTATTAAAACGATCCACTATAAAGTTTCTCGAAATATCAAATGTTTTGAAGTTTGTAAACAATGTAAAAAGAGAATTTTCAAGTACGTTTCATTATTTTCTCAAAAATATTTCAATTTCTCCCCGAAATTTATAGTAGGAACAGACAGTCTCATTTGAATTCAACATTTAGGGAAAATATTCACAAAATATGAAAAAATGTTACTTTTGTTTTTTTAAGACAAAATATTCAATATGGAATTTATAGGAAAGGAATCTACAACTCGTGAAATATAGTGTAAAAAGATAATTTGTTAGATCTGTAAATGTTTTATTGTTCAAATTTTTTATACAAAGTTAGTTATTTTTGGGAATATTATTCATTAATGAGTGCGAAGATGAAAGTTTTTAAAGTTAAAGAAACTTCCAAACATAGTTGTTATGGTAAGGAATGGTGTAGAATGCCACTGAGATTTGATGTTGCTAAGTACAGTACTGGAAACATAAATTGATCGCGGCCGTCTGCGGCTAAGTTCAGCTTTTCCACGGTTTGGCCAGCCCTTGTCATGACGAAACGTCGCAGGCGGAGCCTCACAAACCATCGTAGCCAATCTCAACGCAGGGGGGAGTGCCCTAACAAAATTACGACGTACAAAATGGCGGGCGCCGCTAGTTCAGATGTGGAAGTATTTTCAAATAAAAAATACATGGAAGAAACACTTTTATGAACATGAAAGTAAACTCATTGAAATATATATGAACACATAGCACTTAACCACTGTTAACACAATTCTTTTTGAAGAAATTACATTGATATCAGAAAAAATAACACTAATTTTAGAACAATTACGTTCTTATACACATTTAATTTCCAATATTCTTGTCCAAACACAATTTATGAACTTAATCAAATGACCAGCTTACTGCAGAATTTTGCGATAAGAAAAACGATTATAATGGCATATTTTCAATCGTTCACATCTATATTACATTTGCAAAAATGCAAAATACTGTCTTTCTCGAATCGTTAGGACTTCTATGGAACCATTTTAATAAAAGAAAGTAAAATTCAAAGACCAACTGTATATTTATCATTAAAGTAACAATTAAACTAGATATTAAGCAATTAATTTGCATCTCATGTCCAAATTGTTATTTTGCTATCATCAAATCAGGGACAATTTAAGGACACACCCCGGCAGGAATAGCGCACATTTCGCAATTGTTTATAAAATTGTTAATTGTTGCAAAATTTTTAATTCGCAGTTTTTGGTTCTGGGACATCAGAAAACCCTTCCCACTTTAGAATTGCAAAAACTGGAAATTGTTTATAAATTTTTAAATTTTTCAAACAAAATGTATTGCTTTTTTTAAAATTGCCTTTAAACGAGATGTAAAATTCCGCAATCCGATTAGCGCTATCTCTTTCGTTTTCGAGATACGTAATTGTTTATAAGAAGTTAGCATGTCATGACAACTATTTTTTTTGGCAGTTCCCACGCTAAGCTTTTCTACAAGCCGTTTTGCAACGGCTCGCTTAGTTTCTCCGGCAAATACATTTGAAGTTCCTAACGGGGGTGGAGGGGACCAGCGGCCACAACGCTTGCATATATTGCCACGAAAATTGTTGCTGGTTAGATATTCCTGGTTTTCAGCTCCCTAATTTTTCATTTTATTCTAAATACTTTAAGTTACATTTGTTTAACAATTACAGCATCATTTTTAAAATACTACTTGAATCGGCTACCGAACAATCTTCAACTTGGGAGCAAGAAAGAGTCATCAATTGGCTTCCAGAAATACCCCCCGGTGAACATTGCGTCCTTCCTCCACACACGTTTCAAGGCGAAATAGGCTGAGCTTGTAAACGTAAATCGTAACACTCGCTTTTCCTCGAGAAAGCCTTCATCCACTTTCTTAGGAAGCCAATTCTTTACATATAAAATTGTGGAAAATTTTTCAAATTAAATATACATGAAAACAATAATTTTGCATTAATTGTCTTAACGTATAAATATAGACATTAAAGTTTCCGGCTCCTCAGTATTCACACGTTCCTAATACGAAATACATTGTTATAACATCCACAATTTCATTCTAACCAGTAAATTTGCTGCCTTTAGAAGCATATAGCATCAGCATTGAATATGCGAAAAAGTAATAATACTATTATAATATAGTATTGACATATGTTAATGTTATGGACATTTGTAACTGAAGGAATGTGAACTTACGTATGCAGTTAAGTAAATTTCAATGAAGGTGCAAAGTTTGCAAATAAACATGTTTTTAAAATTCAATTATTCCAAGTTCAGAACAATTCCTAGAAGCATTCTTTTCCATTCGACACTAACACGCCAATGCTTTTTGACACTACCCTCTGAATCTAAGTGGATTGTTTGAGGTCATCGCTTATCATCGCGTCAAAATCATGGAAGTTTACACGTCTTCGAAATACGTATACGCCGAGGTCATCTTCATGAAGCACAGAAAATCTCATATGAAACAATCAGTCGCCATTTCAACAATGAAGCTACTCCGACATAATAATCATAATATCCTCATTTTCGTTTAATTATTGTGTTCTTTCTAGCGTGCTCCGGGTCTCTGAGTAGCAAACATTAACATAATCGTTAAAATTTAAAGTAACGATTTAGGATGCACATTTAGGATGAAGTTCACATCTCCTCATAATTGTTTCTAGAAAGTCATATCAGATTAGTACTATTGTCAATAAAATTGTAGTTTTATTTAATTTGAAATAACTGCTTGGATATTTTGCGGTTTAATTAAGAAAATATAGCTACCCGAATTTGACGCTAGGAAAAGAAAACATTTCGAGGTTTCCACTACGAGACGTATTTCGTCATCCTTATTCATTCGCTTAGTATACTGCAATCGCTTTCATTTATCATCGATCATATTACATAGGGTTTCTAATGTTTATATGATACCGGGTGTCCCGCCAAATATGGATCACCCCCATAACTTCTAAACGGTTCAGGGTATCGAGTTGCAGTTTTCGCTGAACAATGCAGAATCATGGGACACGTAACATGCTGGTAGAGGAATTCTCTATAATAGTTTTAGTTTTCGAGAAATTTAATCATCTTTGATTTTTGAAATTGAACTATATATTTTTTCATCAGCAATGGATAGATCATGAACATTAGAATAAAATTATGTATCATATGTTAGTATTTTAAGAGTAATTTGAGTATAAAATTAGATTTTTCGGTATCAGATTTTCAAGTAAACGGGCAGCCTTTGCCACAGTTGCCGTTTTGAGAAGGTGGCCTTCGCGACGTTGATACTGGTTTGTGAAGAGAGGAGTGTGAGAGGGATGGCCGTGTAGGATGAAGGTGTAAATGCAGCAATTCATGATCTTGACATGAAAAGCATATGAACAAACATCAATTTTAACGATCTGAATGAGAATTTTTTCCCACTTGTTCATCTGAGTTGAACTTTTCTCCTTCTGAAATTACAAATCAACGATAATCGAAAAGAACGAAATTAAAAAATATTGTAGCGAAAACGATGATAACAATAATAATAATAATAATAATAATAATAATAATAATAATAATAATAATAATAATAATAATAATAATAATAATAATAAAGGTCATTTCTAAATTTACAAAAATCGAACGCAGTGCAGAAACAAGCCATCATTTTAATAAATGGAAAGCTAATGAATTGTTAAAGATTTTCATTGTAATATCTTGATTAATTCATCAAAGATTAGATAGGTAGACATTTTCTCTTATTATTCACGGTAACTAAACTTCCTATTTAAACACGTACTACCAGAAGAACAAAGTAATAAAAAACTGGAAATATTCTTGACAGTTCTATCAGTGTAAATTTACCAAACTTTAACAAAAATGCATAACTGCATTCGCTACTGCACATACTGATTAGAGAGTTTCTCATTTCATAGCGCCAAGTGCTGCCTGAAACTTGAAAATGCAGAAGACGGAAGTCTGCCGTTTTCTTTTCCATTCAAGAACAGCAGTCGTTTGGTTGCAAAGTGGACGAGTGATCATTTTAATTAAAAATGACATTTGCCAACGAAGAGACGGTGATTGGCTTCTTGTTCAGTTTGAAAATGATATTTATTATTATTAACATCTTTACGCTACCATTTTTTATATCGTTCTTTGGAACGATCAATGTTTTGAAATTTTAGTAGAAGGCAAGTTAAATCCAAATAAATAAATGGAAATAATTTCCCATTCTGATTGTTAAAATTGGTATGCCATAGTGTAATGTCTGTGCCATCACCAAGAATTGCTGTAGTTATGCCTCTTATCCCCCACTGCCACCCCTCTCAGTCAAGACGTAATAGTCTAGACGCCGTGATGGCCACCTTCCCCAAAACCGAGAGTTGCAAGGGCTGCTACACGATTACCCGTTTAATTCAAAATCACATGTCAGAAAGCCTAATTTTATACTCAAGTTACTATCAAAATATTAGCATATGATACATCATTTTAATCCTCTTTTCATGGTCTATCCATTGCTGGTGATAAAAATAGTTTTATTTAAAAAATCGAAGATGATTAAATTTCTCAAAAAATAAAAATATTATAGACAATTTCTCTAATGCATGTTACTTGCCCCATCATTCCGAATTGTTCAGAAAAACCTGCATTTTGCAAAACCACATTTCGTTATCATGAACCGTTTAGAAGTTGTGCGGGTGGTCCATAGTTGGGACCCCCGGTTTATGTAATAACATTACAACAGCATTCTGACGGGCAGGAATTCGGGCTCTGTAATTGGTGTTCTTTTTTGCGTGTAACCTACTCTGTGGTGTGTGAAAGTGTATTTATTTATATATTTATTTTTACTTTCTCGTAAACATTCGGAGTAACAAAAGTAATATTTAGAGAGGTATGTATGTAATGTTGCAGTAAATCGATGTCGAGATTTTAATGGAAATACACCTTTTGGGATCTTAAGTTACCAAGAGAGTGTTATTATTTCAAAACGTCCGTCTCTCCGTCCATGTGTCCGCTGGTCTGTCTGTCTGTTTCTCTGTGAACACTAGTGTGTAAACTATTCGTAGAATTTTTGTCAAAATTAATTTTCCATTAACGATCTGGCCCGAATCGAAGCCCTGCGATTTTGAAAATAATTCTTTAAATTTGGGGGTTAATTTAGTTGAAGCCCCTGGAGAGCATTTTCAAACTTTTCTTCAAAACGGCTCCAAAGTTTTTCGACCTACATATGTAACCATAGTCGAACATCCACCAACGTCGGAACTCTAACTCTAGGGCCTCGCGGTCAGTAACGTCACAGGGAAAACTGTAACGATGCCACTGAGCTATAGCAACCTTTGCAACGTGTATTTAAAAACATAGTAAGTCTTATTTCCATTGCAAAGTTTTAATTTTTCAATATTACAAATATTCAATTGTTTCATA
>BLKR01017232.1:0-13906 GCA_011170035.1 Teleogryllus occipitalis
CTGGTATCGAGCACTTGACTGATCATATCGATTTCCATGTCTTGCTCTTGTTTCTTGTACCGTTCCGCGTGTCTCTTTTTTCCGCATACTTCCCTAATGTGGCCCACTTTCTTGCACCAAAAACACTGCGCGTTTCTGAACCTACATTGTTCTCTTGCATGTAACCTCTCACAGTTTTTACACGACTTCTTTCTTTGCACACTGTCACTGTCACTTCCACTGCCACTGGCTCTCTTGAACACTGGTTTGCCGCTGGGTCGGGGGTTACGCCTCCACTCACAGTGGTTGCCGCCTTTGTTGCGGTAACCTTTTCCGGCACTGTCACTATACTCACTGGAGTCACTGTCGGTCTCGTATTCTTTTGCCGTCTTTCCGCTGCGTACCGACCCACTGTTTTTGATGTGGTGCAAGTGCGATTCTGCTGCGATCTGGCGAGCTGTCTCACAAGTCATTTCGTACGTCTTACACAGGTTGTGTATTTCCTCTAACGAAGGGTTATCACTTTGTAAGGCTTGAAACCTAATTTTCTCTTCCGGCGTGTGTAGCACTACCATGTCCCTTATTAAAGTCTCAGCGTATGACACTTCCTTATCTGATGGCGGGCACTTGAACTGACAATGCCGCGCCAGCCCGGCTAGCTCTGTAATCCACTCACTGTGTGTTTGCCCCTCACTTTTTCTGCACTGAAAAAATTTGAACCTAGCTGCTACCACATGAGGCACTTTGTTGAAGTAACTGTTGAGCTTCTCTAGCATTTCTGCCCATTTGACACTCGATATTTCTCTCTCTGGGAACAGTTTTTTCACTAGGTTGGTCACCCTGTTACCTACGCAGCTCAAAAAGAACGCCTTTTTCATTTTTGCGTCTCCTACCTTGTAACACAGTAGGTGCTGCTCCAACCTGTGTATGTACTCGGCCCATTCCTCTGCGTCCGGCCGGAAACCAGGGAACTGTGGAGGGGAGCGGGCACTGACCGCCTCCAACAATGCCGCCATCTGCCTATCAGCCTGTTGTTGTTGCAATTCAAGCTGCTTCTGCTGTTGTTGTATCTGTGCTTCCGCCAGCTGCCGCTGCTGCTGCATCTGTTGTTGCTGTTGCTGCAGCTGTTGCTGCATCAGCGTAATTAAAGTTGTTATTTGTTCGGACTCCATGTCGTTGTTTTCTCCTCGTCGCCAATTTGAAGTGTCCAAGTTACAAACACAAAGATTCAATAAACAATTTATTGCCAGAAACAGGTACAGAGCTATAGTGCCGGATATCCAGGAGAATTGGTGCTGAGACGAAGCCGTGTTGCCGTAAGTCCAGAAGATGTACCAATGTATGCCGAGTCCACCAAGTAACCAGAAAAGAGAGTCCGTTGTCGTAGCGCTGTCGTCGTAATCTATCGCACTTCACCGTAATCACCACTTAACCACTGTCTCGACGCACTTTCACCGCTGCTCGCTCGCTCACTCCCTGACTGCTGCCTCAGCTCCGCGTCGAGGTTTTATAGCCCCCCGGGCCGTAGGCCCGCCGACTGGCTGTGTAAAAGGGGCGGGGTCGAATCTTGCCCCGCTCGCTCAGGCGTGGCGGCCGCACTCAGCCGAGCACCGCTGGCCCGCGCTTGTTGCTGGCCGCTGCCGCCAGGGGCGGTAACGCCCCCCTGACGTGCTCCTGTGGCGGCACATTCAAACATGTGCGGCCGGTCACGACAAATTGATTAGTAATTCCGGACGCGACAACTACTAAGGTCTTTAGTCCCGTTCGTATAGTGCATGTTTTCTTTTTCGGAGGTGGCGATGATCTTCCCCACTCTGGATGGTGGAATCTAGCGCCGACCTACCGTCGACTAGCGGGATTTTCTGCAACCAGGTATCTCTCACCAGCGGGGCATCGCCCCAGCCGGGACAAGATTTAAACTCCCGACTGGTCTCCCAGCATGTGGCAGTGCATGTACGTGTACGTGTACGTGTAGGTGTAAGTGTAAGAGTGAGTAAGAAGTGAGGATAGGACCAGGAAGAACAAGGAAAGATTGCGCGCTCGTTTGTTAGGGTTCTGGTCCGCTATTCCCCTGGTATTGATTGGAGAAACCACGGAAAACTACCGATCAGAACAGCCGGCCGCTAGAATTCGCCTCCAGATAGTGAATGAACGCGTCCTACTAGGGTCGAAAATCCTGCCACCGTCTCGAACTTAGGGCCTCCCGGTCAGATGCACTACAGTGACCTCAGTTGATGCCCTGACGCACCTCTCGCAGAATGTTCCTTCGTAAGGGCGAGAAAGTAATAATAACATTCTCTTCTTGTGAAGTACCTTCGTAAGGGCGCAGAAGTAAAAAGGCCTAGTCCCGTTTTTGCAAACGCTTTGTATTTGTGAAAACTGCGAAAATTACGTGTTGGAAAAAAATTTGGGTTGACAGAAACACATTTTTAAGCGTCGCCCCAAGTACGTACCTTACGTCTCTTCTGTAGCGTAGTGGGGTGGGTGACGGTGAGTTAATCATACCGGTATTTTTGGGGGAAATAATTGTGAGTTTACCGCTAAGATGGCTCACAGGAAAACTATTGACACTGCAGAGTTCGACCGGAAGGTCCTAAGTTTCTACTCTGAGCGGTGGTGAACCGACACAAGCCATAATATACTTGCTAGATCGAATTCTGCCGTTGGCTGGAAGAGAATTCTAGTGGTCAGGTTTTCTGAACGGTAGATTTCAATGATTTCTCCGATCAGTACCAGACGAATGCCGGAGCAGTACTTTCACAAACGGGCGCGTTATCTTTTCTTCATCATCATTTCGCCTTAAATACGCACTCTCTTTCACGCACTACACTACTAGACAACTCAGGAGACCAGTCGGAACCCAGAGTTTGTTCCGACTGATCGGGATATATTTGAAAGGACGGAATGCTCCTGAAGCGTACATATAATTTGACGCACAATTGCACATCCTAACGGGATAGGAACTCCGGTTTCTGAGAATTTAATGATTGGTTTGTTTGTTTATGTTTCCCAGCGGTCAGCCTCGTTTGTAGTGCATGTTTTATCCCGGGAGTTGAAGGTGTTCCTCCAACGCTAGATCGTAAGATCCGACGCGGTCTACGTGTCGGCTTGCAAGGGCCCACTCCAAAAATCTCCCCCAGCGGTACACCACCCCCGCCGGAACAAACTTTAAGTTTTCGATTGGACTTCAAACAAGTGTGATAGTGTAGTGCATATGAGTGTGTGTAAGGAAAGAGATTAGGGCAAAGAAGAGAAGGAAAGATCGGGTGGTGATCCTAGGGTACTGCTCTGGCATTTGCCTGGAACTGATCGGAGAAATCATGGAAAATTACCAATCAGAGCAACCGGTCTTTACAATTCTCTCCCAGATAGCGACTTATTTCGACCTGACTAAATTAAACTAATGTTACGCCACCGTTGGAATTCGAACTCTACAACCTCCGGGTCAGAGTCGTATCAGACACAGTGGCATTGCCGGCTCTGAGCTAACTCAGTCAGCCTAACTTTTTCTATCTTGATTAAATTTTCACAATCATGTAAAAAGTTCATAAACCTGGTAATGGCAAATTGTCAAACAAGTTTTAAAACTTTTGAGTTAATGATGCTATGAATCATTGCAAAGCAGTTGAAATTTGTAAAACCAGAATTGAATAATTAATATTTCCAAGGAGAATCCCCTTTCCAAGAACGCACCACGAAATAAACATGCGTTCTCGGAATCGGTTTATCAGTTGCCACATTGCAAAAGCAGGGAGGGCAGCGCTATCGTTTCCTTGTGAGCTTAGACTCCGGAGGTCAGCGTTTCGACTCACGGACGTCTACGGTTCGGCCCCAAATATTGGGTGAGAGGATAAAGTACTAAACACCTTCCTGGCAATTTCTTTTCTTAATTTAAAGCATCGAAATTGGAGCGATGGATGTTTGACCACAGCACATGCTCTGCCGAGAGTGTGTGTGTTGAGTGTACGTGTGTGTGGAGAGAGAGAGAGAGAGAGAGAGAGAGAGAGAGAGAGAGAGATACAGACAGACAGACAGACAGACAGACAGAGACGGAGACGGAGAGAGACAGAGACATAAAGTAAGAGACACAGAGAGAGAGAGAGAGAGAGAGACAGGTACAGAGAGACACCCTTTAAGAGAGAAGATAAGAGAGTGAGGAAGGGAGAGGGAGAGAGAGGGAGGGAGAAGGAGGGCGAGGGAGAGAGAGGGAGGGAGAGGGAGTCACACTCACATGCTGCGGTACGTAACCGTTCCCATCGATTGTGCCTTTAGGTCGGTCCGAAATTTACAATAATTAAGGTATTAAATGTCGTAATTTTGAATCGAGTGGTTGATAGATGCAAAATCTGTTAGTGAACATGTGAGTGTGTGTTAGAAACGTTTTCTGGATGGGGATATTGGAGATATGAGTGATTTTTGCTGCATCGCCCTCAAGAGCCGTACCAAGCATTTGAACGCATATTTAACTGAAGATTAACGGTGTATATTTAGGATTAAAACAGTGTGTGTTATTGTTTGTGAAAATAGTTTTATTTTTAGTAATACATTCATGGTATAGATGCACACCACACCGGTAACAGCGCCGTTTTCAAAGACTGTAATGAACAGTTGTTAAAGTAGAAAGTGCACGTTATTGGAACACTAGTCCGATCCATCGCGGCCTGTTGTTTCCGTTAATTGCAAAATGCGGGGAGTACAGTGTTTCTAACCGTAGTCGGTGCTTCACGCATCTTCGCGATAGCTACTAACTGTAGCTGTATTTAGTTTAAATCCCGCCGCCATTGTATCTCTTTCAACTCGGCATCTTCGAGCGGAGTGGTGCAGTGTTCCGTACCGCGCGATCGGCGACAGTAGCTGACGGCGTTGCCGCCTGAGCTACAGGTCTCACCCGGGCTATTTCGTAGTCGCCAGACTTGTTGGCTGCCGTGTGGAGCGCTTGCGAGGCTGCTTTCCCGTCGACACGTAATAACTACTCTAGTGGCAGTAGCAGTGAGTACAGCGCTTCCGGCAGGAGTGTTGCGCCCCGGCTGCAGATCAGACACGCGGTGAACATTTCAATCACTTCCGTCACCACTGTTCCGCCGAAACCATGCCCTGTTCTTCGTATTAGCGGATGGATTGATTTATTGATTTTTTCGTGTTTCCGGGCGCGTCAACTACTGCGGTCATTAGTCCCGTTAGTGTCGTGCATATTTTTTTCTCGGGAGATGGCGGTGATCCCCCGCCGGATGGCGAGATCCGGCACCGACCTACAGTCGGCTAGTGGGGTTTCCCCCTAACCAAGACTCTCTCACCAGCGGGGCCTCGCCCCAGCCGGGGCAAGCTCTAAGCTCCCGACCGGTCTCCCGGAATATGTGGTAGTGTAGTGCACGATAGTGTAAGTGTGTATGTAAGGGGAGAGGATAGGACAAGGAAGAGGAAGGACAGATCGCGCGCGGTCCGTGGCCCGTTTGGTAAGGTACTGCTCTGGCATTCGCCTGGTGTTGATCGGAGAAACCACGGACAACTACCGATCAGGGCAGCCGGCCGCTAGAATTCTCCTCCAGACAGCGACTGAATTCGACCTAGCTGAAAAGCCAGTGTCGAAAATCCTGCCACCGGCAGGACTCGAACCTAGAACCTCCCGGTCAGAGGCGCTGCAGAGACATCAGTTGATGCACTGAGCTACCGCTCCCGGTCCGTATTAGCGGAAAATGAACATTGGTAGTGTTCTGAAGGTAGGCGAGACCTCGTTGACGGATCTGCCACGATTGTTTCATCAGAGGGCCGCATGACTCTCGCATGACCGTTGCCACGAAGGGATCCTCGTTGGCATGAAGGAATCCTCGAAACTTGAAGAACTAGGCCCCAATGTAGTTAAAATAAAAAAGAGAGGTATAGGTGACCTGCTTTTGGAGATGGGAGCCGAGGGCTGCCTGAAGGCAGCGCAATTTCTGACCGCAGTGGTCGATCAACTGCAATGTAAAGCGGAGGTAAAGAGTTTGTAAAGTGAGGTATTCCTGGAGATTAAAAATCTGGATGAAGTCACAAGAGGCAAATAAATTTCTGAGGCCTTTGAGAGACAGCTGGAGCGAGCCAAGAACAGGAGAGTAATAGTTAAGTCCATTCTCATCGCCTATGGTGGCACCCAAACGGCTGTGATTGCACTACTAGTAGAGCTAGCCAGGAAAGCGGTTCGAATGAACAAAATTAGAATTTGCTAGTTAGGTGTTGCGTTCGGGAGAAGATAGTTGTTACCAGGTGTTACAGGTTTTGGGGCAGCTGGCGCGAAACTGTAAAGGGCATGGCAGGTCCAAGAATTGTCATCGATGCGGTGAAGGAGGGTATTTTGTTGAGACCTCCATTTGCCCCCTAATTGTTGCCTCTGTCAAGGGAAAGGCAGTGAGACGCATGCAACTAGTAGATACAAGTGCCCCCATTATCAATAGGTTTTACAGAAGACGGAACGGAGTTACAAGAATGAGAATAAGGGTTCTTCACCTCAACCTTAATCATTGCGAGGTGGCACAAGACCTCTCAGCCAGACGGTGCGCCAGCTGAAGATAGACGTCGCGATCTTGTACGAGCAATATAGGAATCTAACCGGTCTTCAATGGGTTTCGGCCGCGTCTAACCGAACCACGGTGTCGATTTGTGGTAATAGTCCAGTCCAGTAAGTTCTGCAAGTCCCAGGGGATGGATTCATCTGGATCAAGAGGTTCGGTATTTATTTTTATAGTGTTTATGCCGCACCCAATGCGTCGCTTGAGGAGATCAAGGCTTTACTTGATAGATTATTGGATGATGCGAGAGAACGAAAACCTCTTATTAGAGAAAGAAGGCCTTATACGTATTATTGCTGGGAACTTACATGCATGGGCCACTGAGTGGGGCAGCAGGGTGACGAACCAACGTGGGGTTCTCCTGGACAGCCTTGCCCGTTTAGACATCTACCTCTGCAACACGGGTAACAGCCCGATCTTTGCCATGAATGGTCGCAGATCCATCGTTGACTTGACATTCGCGTGTGATAGTCTTGCTAGGCGGATTACGGCGTGGGAGGTTAGCGATCATTATATACATAGCGACCACCAAGCTATTGTATATGAAGTCAGGGAGAAGTGAAAGTTAAGTTCTGCAAGGGATAGGAGGAGAGCAACTTGGAAACACAGGTCGTTTGATCGCGATTCTTTCGTTGTCATGATGAAAGGTATACATCATGCAACAGTCAACTCTTTTTTCAAAATATGTAGATACATGATGATTATTAAAAAACTGAATTTTTACAGGATATTTTTTTAAATGAAAGTTGAATGAAGGCTTTTAAAAGTAAACATCGCTAACTCCAATTTTGTAGTTTTGAAATGTTAACTTTTTGCAATTTTCGAAAACGGGAGAAAGCCGAAAATGGATCTTGCAACCGGATTTTTCCCCGTCCTTTAGTACATATGAGGAGAAAATTCAAAGAAAAAATTTGGAGTGGTTTTTGAGACAACATAGTTTGAACACATTTTTAACTTCTCTTTATTGCGCGCTAATTCCTCGAAAACTACTCATATTTTGAAAAATTAAACATGAACTTATTTAAAGATTTGTCTTTATGAGACAGATTTCAAAAAAGGAAAGAATTACTCTCTTCAATATTTTTGTTGTAGGAAAATATTCCAAAAAATTCACTTTTATATTTTTCAAATAATCAAGTATTTCAACGCACATGAGAGTTGCGCCATTATCTTAAGCGTCCTTTGGGCTATCTGAAGACAAAATTTAATCGAAACATTTGGTGCCATTTTTGATAAAAGTTTGGAAATATTTTTGAGGCTTCATCTACAACACCGTCAAAAATGTAAATATCGTTTTGGAACTCCCAAAGCCTCAAGTTCGCTTAGATCGATTACGGTATATGAATTTTGGAGAAAATCGGCTGAACGGTTTAGTCGCTGCGTTGACCACAGACGCTCAGACGGACAGACATTTGGACGGATAGACGGTCGGACGGGCGGATGGTCGGACGAGCAGACAGTCGTTTTGTCGTCAATCACTTTCTCGGTATCTAGGATCCATAAAACATGGATTCTAGCTACACAATCTCTTAGAGAAAAGTTTTTTTCTATATTTATAAAATTAATTTATTTCCTTTTACGTAACCGGTGCCCGGCAATGGCAGTTTTTTCTTCCCAGAATTCGTTTTCCGGCTTACAATTACATTACTTTCTCTTCTTACAAAGTACTTTCGTAAGGGCGAGAAAGTAAAAATGAGCTATATCACTAAAACCTTGCCCTGAAACTGCAGCAAAAAGCTCGCAACAAAACACATTACACGCAAGAGCGATTTTTTGAAATTCTAAATTACTTGGATATACTATCTGGAAACTTAATTTTGATGCTCATTTAAGAAGCGTGTGTATTTTAAACCTGTATAAATCTCTCAGAAGAGAGAAAGAAGCTTTGAAAACCATCTCAATGTGATGAGCATCAACATTGGATTTTGAAAACACGAAGGTTTTTCGTTCTTCACGTTGTGATTCTAATTATTTCCAATTGATTTCAACAAGTGTATAGTGTCATTAAAACATATGATGAATTATATTTTGGTTTACCATCTTGTATGATGAAGTACTTCTTGTGAGGATTCAAAACATATTTCTATTTATCCTATTGTTGTCTGAAATAACTGCAATAACTGCTACTACTTATTGCCAGTCTTACTTTTAACCGGTATCAGTACAGAAACAGCTGACATTATCCAAAACACTGAAGAGATCATAAAGGTCTGAATGCTTTTCCAACAGAAGAAATTTGATTTTGAGATAACCAAATAAAGATCCCCCATTGTATACAATAATATGTATATAAATTTCTTGTATCAATTTGTTTACATACTTTACCCGGTTACTCAGTCTTTTTCTAAGGTTTTCAATGTAAGAGTGTTTGTTACCCGGAGACACATTATAATTGTTTTCAACGCTCTTCAAGCATATTTCATGAGGAATAAATGTGATTGAGAATAGCATGCAGATTACAAATAATTTATCATGAAATCTATTTGAAATAATGATGATGCATCCTTTTTTTAAAAAAACCTTTGGAACTATTCAAAAAAATATTTTACTGACCCACGGTCTGGAAATGCCTTCATGAACCTCTAAGAAATCTTGCACATCTCTATGAACAGATTTTGATTTTTCAATTACGGTATTCCTTTTGAGCATCCATAACACCTCAGCTTTGGTCACACTGTTTTCTGTAACGAGATAGGAGTTTCTCCAACTGTTTAGAAGTTTAGAATTAAAGGTGGAAACTGTCAAATCTCGAGATTAGAAGGTAGTTGTGGCTACAACAAGGTGTATTCTAATTTGCAAAAAGCTTTGAGCTTTATTCATTTTTTCGCTTGAATTATTTTGTTTAATTCGATGATTTCACCTTATACAAATTAATAAATAATGCTGGATTTTAATCTATACTCAGTATTGATTGCAGTGGTATTTGATAAGGTAAAATGATGTATTTTGGTTGTAAAACATATAAACGTAGGTGTAAACAAATATTCTGGTTACTCTCTGTGTACATCTTTAATTTGCTAATAAATGTCGCTGGTATCAAATCTTATAATCTATTATTGTTATCAGCTATGGTTTATTCTTGCACTGTATAGAAGTTTTATGTAGTATCTAACTTCGCCACGCCCATCTGTGATAGCACTTTTGTCAATTATAGTTCATATTGTTTCCGCTTTATAAGTAACGCTTGAAGTATATAGTTCCTAGCGGGCTGATACATTATTGTAAATCTATAAAAGCGTCTTGAGAGTTTTATTCTTTGCCACTTTCTTTTGAATTTTTAGATATAAATTGGTTCACTCGCTGTGCGAGTTGAAATGTGCCCGGCCTCAAGTCGTAACCTTCCCTTTTAGGGACAGATTTATGTTGTGTAGACGTGTCTACCGTCCTCGTACTGAAAAAAAAGGAATGGTTGCCTCACATTGAATTACGAATCTCCCAACCAGAATCAATAGTCCGTAAACCTTGGCCCATCTATTTTTGTAGTATATGGACGCATGTAAATAAATAAATATTTCTTCTTGATTGTCAATGAATGTTTACAAATAAAAATCTTTGGATACTTTTATTTGTATGTATGGACGCATTCCCGGCGCCGTGTGTGAACCTCCATGGGGCCCTGAACCACCGCTGTGTCCGGTGGTATCCTGGTCTACCACGGTATTCTGAGCCAAAGCATGTGCAGTTCGTGGTTAACTCTCTCGGAACTTCGTTGAAAGATTCCACAACCCAAATTTGTTCTCTACAGTTACTACAAAAATATTTATATTAACAATGGCATTATTTGCATCAACCCATTTGTTAGCTTGCACAGTTTTGCCTTGTTTTAGAGGGTATACCTTTTAATTGTAAATTATAATTCAGAAATTGTTACATTAAAAAAATTAAAAAGCAGTATGCAAAAATGTGAAAGCACTTCCATAAAAAACGGAAAACCTGAATAGTTTGAAAATTGAATAGTTTTCAACTAGCAACAAACGCGCCTCAGTAAACCTGCATTAGTTACGGTATTGTCACTGTGGAAAGCTTGGGGGTGAATATCAGAATTCGAAAGAGTTAGTGGTTCGAACGTGGTACGATGTAATGTAATGGAGTATTGTAATGGCTTTTTAAGACCTTAGGCATAGCCACATAGTATCAAGTTATCTAATTTGTCTGTGTGATAAATTATTGTGTCTGTGTGATAATCATTTAAACGAGTAACAAATCGTCAAACAAGATTGTATTAAAAATTAAATTAATAATTTTTTGAAAAAAAGCGAGAATAATGTATTTTGGCAGATGTGGGAACATGATGATAGTATGAAAAAATTTTTAAATAGTGGATCACTGAGAGATCTGTACTAGCAAATAATTAAAAGTATGTAAATAATATAGTTAATTGAAAGGAGAAGAAAGAAATGGTGCACACATCCCAGTTGTTTTAGTCTGCACATAAAAACTCAAATTACGTAAAGTCCATGAAATTTGCACACCTGTCACAATTGAAACTTTACAGTCCCCCAAAAACACGAAAAAAAAACGTTTTAAAAAATAAAAAAAACGTTTAAAAAACGTTATATATATAAGTTACACAGTAATATATATTTAATATATATATATATATATATATATATATATATATATATATATATATATATAGTTAGTGGATGTACAATAAGTGGGGAGGTGACGGCAAACAGTCGGGTAGTAACGGACATTTAGTTGCAATGGAGCAGTGGAGTGGTGTGGAGCGTGCGGTCGCCGTGCGAGCGTACTACCGACATGGTGACAGTGTGACCGCTGCCCAAAGAGTGTTTCGGCACCACTATGGAATCCCGCCCCGTGGTCAAATTCCTTCTTCACACGCAATCAAAACGTGGGTTCGTAACTTTGAAGAGACAGGTTCGGCCTTGAAAAAAAGCCTTGTGGAGGTGTATTGTCTGTTCGTACCCCAGAAAACATTGATGCTGTGCAAGCTGCAGTGGTGAGGAGTCCTCGTCGTTCGGTGCGAAAATTGCCTCGTCATTAAGGCTCGGGCGTCGGAGCGTGCAAAGAATACTCCACGCCCTTAAATTTCATCCTTACAAGCTTCAGATTGTTCAAGAACTTAAACCTAATGATTCTGTATTGCGCCAACAATTTTGTGAAAAACTGTTGGCTAAAATCAATGAGGATGTAAACTTTATTGAAAATCTTTGGATGTCAGATGAAGCCCATTTTCATCTAAGTGGATACGTCAATAAGCAGAACATGCGTTACTGGGCACGAACAAATCCTGCTCAGCTTCACCAACGACCATTACACAGTGACAAAGTTACTGTATGGTGTGCTGTGTCGTGTCGTGGGGTGATAGGCCCTTACTTTTTTGAAGATGAAGAAGGCTCCGCTGTCACTGTGACGTCTCAACGTTATGTCAACATGCTAGAGATATTTTTGGCTCCAAGGATTCATTCTATTCCAAATCTTGACATTCAGCACACCTGGTTTCAACATGATGGAGCCACCTCACACACTGCACGGCAGTCTATGGCAGCAGTAAGACGTTTGTTTGGGGATAGGATTATTTCAAAGAATGCTAACATCGCTTGGCCGCCGCGGTCTCCAGACCTCTCAGTTTGTGACTACTTTTTATGGGAACATCTGAAGAGCGTTGTGTATCAGACTAGACCAACAAATCTTACCCAGCTGAAGACTCAAATTGAAGAAAACATCGCTAACATCCCGGAGGACACATTGCGCCGGGCTGTGCAAAATCTTCAGCATCGACTGACTGAATGTGTACAGCGAAGTGGACAGCACCTAAGTGATGTAATTTTCAAAAAGTGATTACTAAGTAAATTTCCATTCTTGTAAAACATATTATTAGCATAAAATAAAATTTTGTAAGTTTCCTTCATTTTTTTCTAAATTTTTCAAATTTTCCCGTTTCTCTGCGCCACCGTGTATATATATATATATATATATATATATATATATATATATATATATATATATATATATATATATATATATATATTCAAATTGTTTTTGTATTTTGACGTATATAATAACTGAGTTTTCACATTAAATTGGGTAAAATGTTAATTATTTATTTTTTAACATTATATATACTTTAAACACATTTTTATGTTCTTCCTTAATTTAGGCAATATTGTAACCACAAATTTGGCTTCTCCTTTGGCAACTAATTTTGTAAATATAGTTTCAGTTACACTTGATGAGAGAAACAGAATGTCGGAAATGTTGTAAACCTTCATTGAACAATATTAAGAAATAAATTTGGATTTTTTAAATGCAATTGTCCCACATTATAAAGGAACTGAAAAATATGAGAAAATATAAGTTCAATAGAGATGCTTTCAATGCTGTGCATTAACTAATATTTTTTCTGAAAAATAAATGTTATTTGAGCCAAAAAATTAAAAATGTGCAATAAACATAACTAAATGCCCCATATTTGTAGAATTCACAAAATATTCAGTATATGTAAAAAGGTTTCTATTGCAGACATATTTTGGCTCTAGGACGTATATCAAGTTTCTGTGAGGTACCAGCATTAAACTACTTGCAATTACATGAACATTCGCAGCTTTACAAATAACAATTACATACTGAATGTACAGATATACTTCTAAACTTGAGAAAAAGATTTATACATCGTAGTCTGTACATTATCACCATTGTTGAGGCTGCAAAATAGCTTCAGTAAATTGTTTGGGAAAGCCACAGAATGCTGGATTGGATTTCCCAGAAAGCGTGGCCACAACTTTCTAGCTTGCCACAAAGGAAAATTCTGAAAGGCAATTATTTGAGAAATATTAGTTTATCTTAGCGTGAAAATGGTTGATAGTTGAAGAAGTTGTCAATGTTACCTTAGGAGAACAGAAGGTCGTTTTCTGTTATAATTCGTGCGACATACAATTCCAGCTCACTATCAGCTCATACGCGCCCAAACACACGCTACTACCCTCAGTCAAAAATAAAATTTCTTCAATGCCGCCAAGGTGTGAATTACTACGGCTTTTTACTGACGAGATGATCTTTTGTGCAAACGCTCGGCTGAAAAATTCTCCAACAATCGCCTCTCGTGGCGACATGTGAATACAGTCGTTTTATTTCCTCGAAGTCCCGGCAAAGGGAGCTGGCTTGCGCGCCAATAACTCTCAGCTGAGGTCCCAATACCAACCCTGCATAATTAAATTGATAGTCGGCAGCATATATACGTGCATCTAAATGGTCTTTTACTCGAGCGAGGCGAGTTGAGTTGCAGTGAAACTGTGTTCAGCCACCTTTTTAAATAATGCGATTATATTCTAACACTCCACAGTGTCTCCAGTATCTGGCGCGATCTCGCGAGCGTTTATGACAGAAGCTCAACTCCAAAGAGTATATCTCAACTCAAGAGT
>BLKR01017233.1:0-13904 GCA_011170035.1 Teleogryllus occipitalis
CGCGAAAGGTTGCTTCAATCAAGTGATGTGGAAAAGATAACAAATTATTAAAAAAATTAGCATAAAAATATAAGCAGTACTGCCAATTAATTATAATTCTTTTGATCAATAATATTAATTTTAAACGTTCAAAATTTCTGACGAATGCAAATTAATTATGTTAACGGCCATTGTAAAATAAAAAAAATTAAATTTCTGACAAATGTCGAATTAAAGCTTTGCGTCATGGAAGTCCGATCGGGGTCGCTCGACTACCGCTCGGCTCGCTGGCCTGTTCGGCTATCTCCGTTTACATTCGGGCGCAACATTTTGCCGTCTCGAGACACACAAACAAAATTATTCATAAACTAGTTGCTACATGTATCATGGGTCGGGATTTACAATAATTCCGATACAATGAATATAATTCACATTTTTGACGCTTTTATTTCATTTTAACAAGTGGTTTCGTCATCAAAAAAGGAAATTAAATGTTTTCCCGTTAAAACAATGTATATAACACGAAGGATTAGATAATGTAAAAACAAAAGAATCCTTTATTTCATTTCTAAGAATCATAATTAGAGATATGATTTTATGCCGTCAAAATATGCACTAAAAACTTAATAAATAAGCAAAAATATCCATAAAAAGTAAAATATCAAAAATATGCACTTAAAATTAGTGAAATTATGTAAAACATTACCTAACAAACCGAAATACGTACCAAAATAAATGGAAATTACATGAAATTCGTTTTCTTCTGTCGAACAAACGGATTTTAACTGATCGCAAGCTGCATGCAAAATGAATAAGAGAAGTGATAGAGAGTAGTAGATAAGAAGCGACTGATTTTACAAAATCGATGTTCCAAGAGCATAATTTGAGTGGACTCCTGTTTCAGTTAAGTATAAAGCCAGGCTGTGATTAAAGGCGTCGTTCGTTTATACTGTCATTTCTCAATTCTGAGAATGTTTCCTTTGAAATATTAGGTATAGTATTCAAGGAGATAGAAGAAAGAGAAATTAATTCAAGAGAAGTGACAATCTGAATAACTTAATATTCATTAATAATAGATTAAGCAAGCCAAGTGAGGGAAAAAATAAAGCATCCTCGAAATTTGTAATTTTATGCATTATTGATCTAATATGTGAACATAATCTACCATAACCCTGAAATTTGCAAAAATACAAATAACGAAAAATTCCCGGTTTTCCAGGCTCTCTCAAATTCCCGGTTTTCAAGGATTCCTGGTTCGCTGGCCACCCTGTATAATGACAAATAATTACAATAATAATAATTAATAATGAGAATAGAACACACACATACTTACAGATATTGAAGAGAGGTTAAAAACACGTGCTTACCTTTCGTTTTAACACTGGTTGCAAAAGCAGGAATAGTGCTTCCTAAGTCTATAATTGCTGTTTCTTCCCCAGCCATAGAAAGAAAAGTTTACTAGCACTTTGCGTAAAAGAAAGTAATACTGCTGATTACAGCGAAACAACTTATTTCTTAAGAGGCACTCGCCGCACGTTGTATCAGTGCACTAACACGCACTATGCCGTTTCTTTCGTTTCTGCATTCAACCACTTCCTGGCAGCACTGGCAAAGGGCTGTGAGGTCAAAGGGCACTAACCCGGAGTAGTTTTCAGTGCAGCAAATGGAAAACGCTATTAGACTCGTCATGCCCCGCCATCCCCGGTGTTAGCTCATAAGCGGACAAAATTAATTCAAATTTGGCGCCGTACTTGAAATTGGATCATTTATAATAAATCCTTAGCGCTAATTTAAAGCAAAAGGTATACATTTTAAACGTCCTTTGATCGACATATTTTTTTCTACAAAAACTGCGGGCGGGCTTCCAGAGAGAAAATCGACGTCTTTCGTATGAAACTCTGTGGTAGGATTGAAACTGCTTTGAACTGCTGTCAACCACGCTCGCAAGATTGCACCAGCTACTGGAAACCGGCAACCACATTTCGTATTGTTAACAATTTCTCAGAATCAGATGCATTTCCAAATAAGAAGCCATGAAAGTGAATTGTTTGAGAATCTTCAGCCGCATTGTTTCGCAAAGGATCGCCTCGCCAGTAAAAAGGCTAAGTAATTCATCTTGGCAGCATTGAAAAATTAGATTTTGACGATTGTTAACGGTAGTGCTGACTCCGTGAACAGAATTTTTGGCGCGGAGCCTTGCCTGACATTGTATTAAGCCCGAATTCAGACAGAAAACAATATTCATTTCCCCTAGAGGAGGTAACACTGACACCTTCTTCAATACTCAATAACGCGTACGCTGTTTTAAAAGTATTAGTTCTTAAGTAATTGGCTTTCAGAATTTTCCCTGGTACAAAAAGAGGAAGGAGTCTTGTTGTCAGCCCGAATCATCCCATCAGTATAATAAAGCCCACTTTCCTACAAAAATCTTTGAATCTGTTCCAGTTTTATCTTCAATTTAGCATAAACTTAAGTGTTATTTTATTTTATGGATTATAATCTCCTTTAATATTAAGCTATTAATAATCATAAATTATGAATTAATATTAAATCGTAATGTTTATTACATATTGCATCAGATAAAATTGTCACAATAAAATATATGTAAGAAAATTATTTAGGTACATTTTGTATAATTACAGTATTAAATTCATTTGTACCAGGCAAAATGGGTCTGAATTTCTGTTCGTTGTTATCATAATTTAATTTAAACCAATTTCAGGCTAAAATCAGCATTCAGATATTTACTTTAGCGATTGAACATAATTCAATCTTTAAAAAATTAAAAAATAAAATAAGTTATATTGAACTTTGGAATTTCTAGTTTCATTTACTTTTGTAAATAACGTTTTAGATATATGTCTGGCACTTCTTTTAGACGCACGGGCAATATTTTTACGATATGTGCAGTGGCGAAGCTGTAGGGCGATCGAGGAACCTTGGAATACGCAAATAATTTTACGACAAAATCTGTCGTTATGTATTGAATTGAATGTGCCTTATTTTACGTGGCGAGGCTCAGGCCATGAGGCCTGCTCTTCCGCCTGACCACGCAAATTCCGCTACGCTCCTTTCACCAACCATGGGAGAAAGAAGGTAATACTTGGGCGACGAAACAGCCGATTTGAATTTAGCTCAGAGGCGTCATTTAGGCTTGAGGATCTTTTACATACAGTAAATCTACTAACATGGGACGGCCGGCTTTACTTCTCCTCCGAAGGAAGGCGTACGAAGGATTTTTTCGCCCTTAGAACTCCACGGCTTCGATCGGGTTCGAACCCGCGAACTTGGGTATAACAGTCCGATACGCTAACCGTTACACCATCGCCGCCGACAAATGTATGCCTTTTATTCAATTTCATTTACTGAATCGTTAAAGAAAATGAAATGTTTTCGACTCTTTTTACCCCGCTTACGCGCGAGGTATTACAGACCGTGATGGCTGAGAAGGGTCCATAGACATCGGCCTGCTCCGCCGCGCATGCGCACAACAGGGCGCGCGCTTGTGCACCACCTCCTAGAGTTACAAAGCCTGCTCAGTTTTGTGGTCACCGTAGGTAGTCAGTGCGACGGTCCCTCCCCTCCACGCATACCCTGGGAAACCCGTTTTCACTCCTTTTGTATTAAAAAAATATCAATGCGTGATAAAAATAGTTTTAATAACAATTTTTCCCAAAAACATTTGTTTTCAAAACAGTACATTAACCCTATTTATTAACAATGCAACTGAAAAATTTACTGGAAAATATTCAATTTTCTGAGATTTGTTTGATAATCCATCATTTTCTTTTTACAAAAGCTTTAAAATAATATTTACAACTTTAAATCATTTGCTGAATGATTATTATCACAAGCACCATAAACAAATTGTCTCAAACATTTTAAGATTTATATATATATATATATATATATATATATATATATATATATATATATATATATATATATATATATATATAGTTACCAGCGCGAGAACTCTCGCGTGGCAAACCCCACTCTCGTCCCAATTTTTCCATTTCCATATTAAGCCTGTAATATATTTTTCTTCAAGACAGTCTTATCCTCCGTCACTTGTTCCATGTGTCGCCTTGTAATTGAAAACAATACGATACACCGTTGTCAATACAAACTATTCTTATTTAACTTTTTTACCGAACAGATATGTACACTCGTGTAATTCAATCGCGTAGAATATCAAGTAATTACTCTAATTTCACATACAGTTGTAGATTTACAGGCTCTGAACAGGTGGGGTAGAATCGAGAAGCGTTGAACCAACAAAAATGTAATAGAATGTTCAAGATGATCTTATACTGTATATTACAGTGTGAGGAACCTGTCTTTGAGCCCGTAGGCCTCAAAAAGCTTAGTTTTTAAGGCCTTAAAAAGCTTCGTTTAGGAGTTATTTAACGATATAGATTCAACATTCGGCCGAATGTTGCGGGAGGCATTTAACATGGATATTTAAATGCGTTTTTTAAAAACAAATCCTTCGTATTTTTAAAGTCAATGTGCAATTCGTCACGTCTCCGTGAAAGTTTGTTTAGATACCTCATTTATAAAGATTGGTTCGTCTGACAGCCTCAAAATGACTACTGAAATAATGGAGGAGACATACACACAAACACACGTCCAGGCCATTAGCCTGATCTTCCGCCTGACTACATCCAGAAGTTGCAACAACGACTATGAGTGAAGTATTACAGACCGGATTGACGTTCTTATACGAAAGTATATCCTTCTGCTTGTATTTCTTGGAGAAACTGAACGAGAATTGAAGTTTGAGATATAATTTTTAATTAATTGTCGCCTTAGTCAATAATACGGGAGTACTCAATTTTCCATATTCGTCAGGTTAATGTAACGGTACCTACGACTACCTCCGAAAACCTTCTACAATGGCCCCCACGCTGGGCTGCCAAATACGTAATGGTACACGTTACCTATCCGTTCTGCTTTTCTTTCTCAAAACTAACTTACAAAAAATATGTAACGATCTTTACCTGTGCTCCTTTCATCTATAGTTCTTACCAAAATGTCCACTATTATGCCTGACGTTGGGTTGCCAAAAATACATACATCTGAAATTTGCCCGTTGCCTAGCTGCTTTTCTGATATTTATTCATACAGATATAAATACTGGGCGTGAGGCTGTGGCGGACCTATACAGGATCCTGACGTAGTATTCGGGCACGTGGGCGTAGGTCCTCATCTAACTACACATACTTATAATACCAATTGCATTGGTTTAATGTCGAACCAACAACGTTCGACATCGTTTATTTTATCTGGTTTTTTTTTGTTCTCCTTCCTCTGCTAGAGGCATAACAAATAACAAACAACACAAAATCGAAAACAATACACAATACACTAAATACACAATAAACAATACCCTAGAAACACGAAATTCTCATTCACACTGAAGATTTACACTATAAGATTAAAACCAAATCATTCATACTTGAATGCGCATTCTATTTGTTTGTTTTCACTAAAATCTATTTCTATTTGACAAAACTTGGTCTTGTACATTAGAAGCTATGAGTCTATTCTTTCTTCTTATCAATGCGCATTACCAATTTAAATAAAGTTAGTGCACTTTCCTTTCGTTGAGTTCAGCGACCTGCACCGCGCCGTTCTCATGCATCACCCTCGCCAAATATACGCAGCGTCCTTTCGTTTGTCCATTCGCAGCATCCTTCCATTTTTCACACACGTAATTCGGAAAAATTCATTTTTAAATAATCAATGTCTCTTCGTTATAACTGTTTATTACTTACGAAACGAGTTTAATCACACGGCTGCTGATGCGACTGTTTATATTCGCGAACAACGTTCTCTTTGAAAATTTTGCAATAATTTTCCGCGTTTCACCTTCTAAACTTTCTCCACTACAACTAAGCGTTATAAAATTAACATTGCTCGCGTGATTAGCACAACTTTCTAACAAAATTTTTAATTTCCGCGGAGCGTTTCAACACACGTCCTCCCTCAAGCTATATTCCCCGCGTTCTTCTTTCATTGTTGTCACGAGACTTCCTCTTTTTTTTTCTCGAACATTTCACGATCACTTCCGGGTCTTCTATATAATATTATATATTTTTAAGTTAATCTTCTTCTTTCTGGGTCGTCTCTCTTTATTATTCTCATGCATTTTCAAATTGAATGCTATTACCGTTTTCTATTTGGTTTTCTACCATCTAAAATTTCCAAAGTTCTTTTAATCTGAAGACGGTCGATCCCCTTCCACTGCTCTGACGTCATACGACTCGTTTGGAATTTCCCACTTATACAATTTACATTTTCTTTTATGCCGTAGCCCCCCGAAATTTCTCCGCGTTGTGAGTAGTGCCATAATTTTCCCCATAATTTCTTCTATTAATGCCAAAAGTTTCGTTTGAATCGCTTCACGCGTTTACTTAATTTTTGAAAAAAAAAACAACTTTTACATTAGATCTTAAGCTACAACAATGGCTATCGTGTCTAGTTGTGTGCTTAAAATGTACTTCACTAAATTGTTTATATCCTTGGAACGCGTGAACCGATTTCTTTCAAATAACTTCCAAAATGTTTCACTCGACAAACGCTACTGAACTATATTGTCCCCCTTATGATTTTGTCGCGTCTTCTTAGACTTCCAAAAAAATTATCGCTACGCGACACCGCTTTCATTTGTCCCCGCCTTTGATGTTAATACCACTTATTACATGTTTATCTTTATTCTTTGCCCTGTCTTCATTCCTGGGGATCCTGGATTGTTACGGTGATGAATTGCTGATTAATGGACGAGAAAAACAACGCAATTTCAATGCATACATTTTTCATCAATACATACGAATTTAGAATCTTTCAATGATACTGAAACATGTAAAGGTGCATCGCCAAAATGTGATAAACTCCAAGTTATTATAATCCAAATTACCAAAGTTACAAATAGTCCAGTCCGCTGAGGACTAATTAGAAGTCTTTGTAGGAAATTGTAGGGTGGAGAGTTAATTGAAAAACACTTGATAGTGGGAAATATCCTTTGACAGATTATGCAGAAGAATTGTAATATGTGGATCTGAGAGAATCATTTAAAAATTTCCAACACTAACAACCCAATTTTAATCCTTTTTTTAATATACAACGTTAAAATCTTCAAATCTCTGCGGGCATTTCGTCGACCTTCTCTGAGCACTAAGGTATCCAAGAGATGGGTCACGTCTTCGATTTCCCTTAGATGACAGTTCAATGGAAGGCGGCAGTACGGGATCCGGGATCCGGAATCTTGTCAATTCGGGAACCGAACCTAATATGATTCCCGGACCCCCTAAGAGCAGGGAAAGTCATACATCTCACGTCCTTGGGTTTACGTAATTTTTTGATAGGCCCGTTTATGATTTAAATAAAAAGATTTCTTGATAGGCAAGTTCATGATTTAAATAAAAAGATGGTGTTGTGTACGATGAGACCAAGTGAAAACCCGTTAACGAATACCTTTTGTTCCCAAATTCCACCTCTTCATTTAAATTCATGAATCATGAATATCTGAGTATCCTCTGTAAGATAACTTCATGAAGTAAATAAATAATCACAATACTATAACAAAATATTATTGACATTGAGTCATTGTAATACTGTCGCAACTTATCGAAATTCGCAGAAATTTTACTTCTTTACAAACTACTCTCTTTATTTGGATATCATAAGAGACTAGAAGGTAGTTTACTACAAAGCAGCACCGATAAAACCAAAACGTGCAATATTCTTAAATACACGTATAATTCGCGTCAATTTTTAAAGTTGATTTGTGTAAATATTTACTTCTCTAATACTTGTGATTGTGCTGCACTTGGTTTAGGGGACACACTGTTTGGGAAACTTACTACATCCGTACAGACGTGGTAAGGAACTGCGAAGTTAGATTTTATGCTTGTATATTACTTACCTTATAACGTAATTATTACGTAACTGAATACTAATACATTTTCGCTCCTGATTTAGCCTGGACACATGCGGCGATACTGGGTGGCATAAAGTCATAGAGGTGTCTACTCCTGTGATAAATTATTCCACAGGTGCTGCAATTGTGGCTCCAGATGTTGCAGAACCGTTGAAGGCTGAAACTGCCGTTTCAACTAACTCCATACATTTGGTAGGCAACAGATCGGGCGACATATATAGAAATGGAACTGCCAAGGGAATGTAATATCCTGAAAGTACTTATGACAAACACATGTCGTATGTAGGGGGAATCGATGTACTGGAAAAAGTTCGTTCAAAATTTGTCTTCACTGAGAGTGCACAAGGCCTCAGAATTACACCAACAGCCACTGCTCACTTTATCACTTACACGACAGATAGACAATTTCAGGTATTACTCTCTACGCCAACAGTCTTTCTCAGGTTGCCCAACAATGAAGATTGAATGTTTACTGTTTAGATTTCCTGAACTCGCAGATAATTTGAAAACACAACTTGATAATGTGTCCCTTAGTCCACCGACTTGGGATGTTTCTGGGACTTTCTTTACTCTCACCGGATCATTTTCTAGGATATTCGTCCCCCGATTTCAAAACAACATCTAATTCTTAATTGCATTGTTCCATTAGTTGTGACGTCCCCTGAATAAACGAATGTGGAATCAAATTAGGTCGGAAATTCACTGTGGGAAAATTGTCGACCCTTACGTAGTGGCTGTGGTGTACAACCTATCCCACTATCAAAAGATATACAATATTTTCTGTTATACTATTAGGATTGTTTCGCTGTTTTGTGAATCATGTCTGCCAAAAACGGTGACATCAAACAATTTCGCTTTTGATGAATAATTTCCAAGAATTGAAGTTACAGGAAGTCTCAAGCCGCTTCTTCGCTTTGGCATAATCTGTGCTACTAGTTGCATATCAATATTCTTTGAGAAAAATAAAAGTGACATACCTCATGAATTTCGTAAAGATATGAGATGTTTCATGTTTGTTTGTTTTTATTTCAAAATGAAATGAGAGTCTATAAATTGTGTGTTTCTGAAAGAACAACTTTTGGCAGTTTACTAACGATGGTTTGTTGAATATGGAATCTCATTAACCAAGCCAAAACATTTGATTCCAAATGAGACTAATTAAACACATTAATTGAAGAATAATCAAAGTTAAAATAAGTGTCATATTTGTTTTGATTGCAGTCAGTACATGCTGTTAACGTTAGTTTCTAAAATGGAGTTATCTGTTTTTCGAGGGATCACAGAAGATTTACAATTGGTGCGCATGTGCACAAGTTTTGTTTTGCCGAGTATTTAGTTAATGTTCGTTCACGTTCCAGAACCGTAACGTGACACCGTAAGGATTTTGCCCGTCAAACATCAACCCCAACCAGCCGCAGTTGAATTCGCAAACGCAGTATTTGGAATGTGCTAACCCCTACATCCCTGCAGCAAACAGTGTATGATATTTGAACCCTGCACCCCGGAGCCTATGTGGGTTACGCGGGTAAATGGAAAGGGACTTCGCGTCACGGCAGAAGCAGGTAGTTCGACGATGGGTGCGCCACCACGGTTGTTTGTTTGGTTGGTGCTTTCAGGCGCGTCAACAGCTTAGGTCACTCGTCCCGTAAGTGTAGTGCATGTTATTTCCTCGTGCGATGGCGCTAATCTTCCCCCACTGTTGGCGAGATCCAGCACCGACCTAAGTGTAGATCCGACCTAAGTGTAGAACCGATCTAAGTTACGATCTCGTAAGTGTAGTGCATGTTATATTCGTCGTGAGATGGCACTTATCTTCCCCCACTGGATGGCGAGATCCGGCACCGACCTATCGTCTGTTAGTTCGGTTTCCTCTTAACCAGGACTCTCACACTAGCGGGGCACCGCCCCAGCCGGGACACACTCTAAGCTCCCGACCGGTCTCCCGGAATATGTGGTAGTGTAGTGTATTTTAGTGTAAGTGTGTTTGTAACGGGAGAGGATAGGACAAGGGAGAGGAAGGAAATATCGCGCGCGGTCCGTGGCCCGTTCGGTAGGGTACTGCTCCGGCATTCGCCTGGTGTTGATCGGAAAAAACACGGAAAACTACCGTTCAGAGCAGCCGGCCGATAGAATTATCCTCCACACAGCGACTGAATTCGACCTAGCTGAAAAACTAGTGTCAAAAACCGTGCCGCCGTCAGTACTCGTACCTAGGATCTCCCGGTCAGAGGCGCTACAGGGACATCAGTTGATGAGCTACCGCTCCCGGTGCCACCATGGAAATTCTCCGTCTCTACACGTCATAACGGTCCGCAGGGGAAAATACGTTGACTCCTAGGTACGAATATCCGCGAATAGTGGCCAAAAAGAATGCCATCTCAAGACGGTACTTCTAAACGTAAAACTTAAGTGATTTCCGAGAGTGAGAAAAAGTGCCACTCGAACAAGGTCTAGCGTCGCCGTCAGGCATCAGATGTGTCTACAGAAAGGGAGAGCTCCCGTTAAGAGGCAGGTGTTCCTGCATCCCGTTTCGTCGCGTATAATGGTGAGGTCCACATACTTGGCCGAAAGGCGAATGGCCAGATGTAGCGAGTTCCGCAAGTATTCTTTGCCAACTGGGTTGCGCAGAACGAGTTCCAATGAATACTCGCCATCGGGCGTGGACTTGATTGGGACACGCGCCCCGCAATGGAGATGATCTCTTAAAAACCTGCACATTGATTTTCTGCATTTTTACGATCCTTCGACACGCCACACATGAGTAATAGGTGATTTTCCCTTGATTTACACTCTTCATAATTTAGAAGTATTCCGTGTTGGTAGCAGATATCGTGTGGTAATCCATAATGTGAGTAAGGAAATAATCAACCACAACAATCACAGTTATAATATATATTACAACATATCCAAAGTTAACTTTCGGGAATCATCTTTCCTCATCTTCAGTGGGTTGCCCAAGCAACGTTGATTGATTTTCTTTCTTATGTTATATATCTCCTGTTATGTTTGTGAGTAATCCACGTTGCTTGGGCAACCCACTGAAGATGGGAAAAGTATTTCCCGAAAATTAACTTTGGGTATGTTATTTTCCTTGCCTTATGCTTCCTTGTCTATTTTAGATTTCGATATTGCATTTTTAATTAATCCTCATACACGTTTCGTCCAGTTTTTTGCTCTAAGCTTCGTTCCTTCTACCTCATTTGTCAAACAAACAGTTTGTGTGTCCTACTCCAGAGAACATCCCCCCCCCCCGAGTGAGTGAAGATGGTAAGAATAATGATTTTACTTGCATTCTGGGTGTAATGTTTTATAATGCTTTTTTTTAGAGAATCAATCATTCACTGTAATTGTATGCTGAATGAATCTCTCTTTTCCCTTTCTCTTTCTTTCACTATCAGATGAGCACCTGGATTTAGCCAAGTTACTTTGCCAGAAAAGAACAAAATAACATTTCATTTTTTCAATGAGCATGTAGTGGGAAATTTCATATAACAGTCACATGTGATATTGTTAGGCAGCATTGGTGTTTGGCAGATTACGTTTTGACGTAGTTAAAAATATTTCCTGTAGCTGTCCAGACTCTTGAAATATCTCACAGCATTTTCATTGGAAAAATGTGATTATCCTCCTCTTGGATACTCACACAATTGAAAACTCCTAATTTCCTGTAAGTTTGAAGAGTTCTAGAAATACAATTCAAATATAAATTATACAGGACCAAATAGATTGATTATTATTTTTTAATGAACATGTACGGTATGATGTCATACAACAATGATGAATAACATCGTAAAGGGACATCTCAAAAAAAAAAAAAACATTATTGAGAGCCAAATTAAGAAAACAAGAGTAACATTTATTCTGGTAAAGTAGTGTATGGTTTTCAAAATTGATGCTTTCTTATCTATTTATATAAATAAAAATGAATCACCGAAATGTATGTAAGTGCATAACGTTCAAACGAATGCACAAAATTGGATAATTCTTTTTTTTTCGTGTGCGTTAGTTTATTGTCAGTACAAGATTTGTATAAAAGTTTTTTTTAATCTAACAGATTTTTTAAATCTCATAATATGAAAAGTGAGTATGTGAATAAGACAGAAGACTGTGAGAGATCTTCAATTTATTAAGGAATTATTAAAAGAGGAAAAGGGAGGGTGAAAATCGAGAAGAGAAAAGAGAAAAGAAAAGAGATACGAAAGAGAATAAAAGAGAGAAGGGAAAAGGTAAGAGGGAAAAAGTGAGAAATGTGAAAAGGGGAGAGACAAAGAGAGAGTGAGAAAAGAAAAGAGAGAGGGGGAAATAGAGAGAGTGGGAAAGAGAGAGAATGGAAATAGAGAGAATGGGAAAGAGAGAGGGGGAAGAGAGGGAGGTAAAAACGGTAAAAGTGAGAAGAGAGAAAAATGTAAGAGGGAAAGTGAAGGGAGTGAAGGGAAAAGTAAGAAAAGAAAATGGAGAGAGAAGGGAAGAGAAAAGGAAAGAGAGAGAATAAAAGAATGATAGAGAATTAAACAGAGAGGGAAATAGAGAGAGAAAAGGAAAGGAATAGAGAGGGGAAAAGAGAAAGGAAGAGAGAGGGGGGAGTCAGGGGAAAAAGGGGGAGAGGGAGAAAAAGAAAGTGAAAAAGGAGGGATGTAGAAAAAGAGGAAAATATGGAGGAGGGAAAAAGAGAGAGGAAAATATGGAAAGAAAAGGCAGAAGGAGAAAGAGAGAAAAGGAGATGGGGAAAGTGAGATAAAAAGAGAGGGAAAAAGAGAATGGGAAAAAAAGGATAAGCGGGAAAATAGTGAGAGGAAAAGGGAAACGAATGAGAGAGAGTGAAAAAGAGAGGGAAAAGTTAGAGTAAAAAGGGTGAGGGTTGAGAGAAAGAGGAAAAAGGGAGGAAGGGCAGGACAACATCTGCCGTGTTCCGCTAGTAAGATATAAATGAAATACGAGGCTTCACAAGATTTATATGATATATATCTCTCATGAAGATCAGTTCAAGTATCCTAAGCCGTGAAATGAAGCTTACAACTTTTGTTACTCCGCATTCGTCGAAGTGTTGATTAACTTAATTATGAAACAATCCAATAGGTTAATCTTTACCGAATATACGCGATATTTTGTACTACTGTTTAAACATAAACTGTTTTGTTAAAAGAGAAAATTTTGTTCAATATATATAAACTGTTGGGGGCCCGTGGGCTGCCGCCCAGTCTGCCCACCCTAAAATCCAGCCCTGAGTAACAGAGCTACAAAATTGTAAAATTTCATCAAAGGGTATAGCCAAATAAGGCGGTAAAAAGTGTGAAAAGTGTGTCCCCAAACCAAATCAATAATCGCGATGCTCATATGAAAGAGAATAGTGTAGCGTCGCCTGGTCCGGCGCCGGTGCGTCGGGCCGCTTCGGGGAAACCCGCGTTAAGCCGGATGTGGATGGGGGTGGAGAGCGGCGGCGCCACGCCGCGCCGGTTGGAAAAGCCCTTAGGAATCCCGGCTGGAATTTCCTTGAAAAAGGACGCGCGTGGAGGCGAGTTTAAGAGATGTCGGTTGCAGCTCTGGAAAGGCTGGCCAGCGAGCCGTATGACGCCCGCTGCTTGTAGGGTGGGGGCGAGCCGTCGGATATTTAAGGCCGCGCCGACAGGAGCCTCGCGGGATACGCTGGGTGTCGAAAGACGAGAGGTATCTCCAGTGCTATCATTGCACGTGATCTTCGGGTCGAAGATCGGTTTGGCGACAAGCCATGTAACTGGTGTAGTTACGGGACTCTATGTCCGACAGCTTCGCACCTCGCGTTGCTTTTTGCTGCTTCCGAAGCAGTGGTTCTGGGCGAGGCCTAGGGACGGTCGCGGGGTTTCGCGGCTAAGAGAACTGAAAGGTTGCCAAGGGGTTAGATTTTTGTATTATAATCATTGTACATTAATTGTAAATATTCTGTAAATATATTGTATATATCAATCAGAACAGTCGTCTGTGTTTTTCACCCTAGTACGTCACA
>BLKR01017234.1:0-13900 GCA_011170035.1 Teleogryllus occipitalis
TTATTTGTTCGCTTGTTTCGTTTTTATTTATTACAACGCCCGGTTAAGGAAGTAATTAATTTTTTTTTAATTTCTCAATTCGTTAACTTACGACAATTTTTAAATGATTTGTTACTAGTCGTGAAACTCATTGCAATAGGCTTTCTACGCGCAACCACCCGGACTCTGACCGGGTTTGACTGTTTAAAACATGGCGGCTCGTCATTCAATTTGCTGCAAAGATGGCGCCGCCTCAGCCAGTGTATGTAGTATATTCTAAGTCGTTGCAATGTACTCGTCTCCTTCCAGCACCCGAGCGTAAATTGCCACTCTGGATGAATGTTAGGTTTCCTTGGTTACCACTTGCTTGAAATTGGGCGTATTGGATTGTAGGGGGCGATTGTCTGTTTAGTGTCAACAATTTTGGGGAAAAAATGGAATATATTGAAGTTCTAGCGGAAAATATTATTAAAATAGAGCAGGTAATTTTGTGGACTTGCTGTTATTAACCTGCGTTTTCGTAATTTAAGTAAATGACAAATAAAATTAGTATGCAGTACCAAATTTAAGTAGAGGCTGCAGTAGCTGAATGTTAATTTTGGGTAGTGAGGTATTACAGTAGTAATTAAATAATTGATAAACCTGAAAGCGAACTGCAATATGTAAGAATTGGAGTATTGAAAGTAGTGCTTGGTGGACTTAGAATAATTTTTTTATTACTTCATTTGCAGGTAAAAGAAGAACCAGTTGACATTGAACACAATTCTATAGTGAGTTAATTCCTTGTATTCTTAGACATAATTGGGTTATAATTTGTATATTTTCTAATTAATCACAAAAACACCGTCATGTACAGGGCTTGATTTCTGGCGGAACGCGACTGAACGGCGATCCGGTACCTCGGGAATAATGATTAAATTATAAATATATAACTATTTCTATTAAATTAATAATTTTTTGGTGGCGCATTCCCGGGCCTCAAATTCATCAAGCACTGGTCATCCGAAAGAAAAGTATTAATCAAATGTATCCAAATGAAGCGTCTACCATTAAAATGATCATTAAACCGACGAATTCAATAAAAAATGCTTTAGAAATCATGGATATAGGTAAAAAAATGACTTATTAGTCGAAATTGACAAAAAGTGTATAAAAATGGGTCATTTCCATAACATAAAAGTAATTTCTATACTAAATGAGATTGTTCTGAAGTGGAAAGAAAAAAAAAACATTTCATTAAAATCTTCCCTACTAATGACGTACACAACACAAATATAATTTTAACATGCACAATAGTATTCAACAGCAATATTTAAGAGTATAGTAATGATTCCCTTATAATTCGTATCTAAAACTACCTTATCTCTAAATGCTGATCTAATTTTTATATCTAAAATAAGTGACCCTAATTTTTTCACTTCCTCTGGTATTTTATTGTATAAAACAATTTCCATTATTAATTACTGATTTTAATGATTTATGGTTACTTACATTTTCTTGTTTTTCAGTCCTGGAAATACGAGAAACCTCCAGGAATGTTTTCCTAAATCAGGAATTTTTGTTTTTATTTTAAAAATATCTAAACTTTAAAAAATGTGCATGAACTATTCAAATATTTTACCATTAAACTAGAAAAATAAAAAATATAATGTCATTACGTTTTTGCTCTGATCAAATCTTTAACAACAGATCTGCAAAGGATCATAGAGTATATGACTGACCTCGATTGTAATTATAATTCATATTGTTTATAATAATTTTAGTTTTATCAGATGCATGTTATTAATATAATATTTAATTTATATCAAATATAATAATTTTTGAAACAGTATTGAACCATGCTGTGATAATTGTATCAGCATTAACTTAAAATAAGTGCCGTTAGGAATTTAAATAAATTTTTATATTCAAAACATAACTTTATTTAAATTATTAATAAAAAAAGTAACATCACACTGATTAATGTTCAATATTATTTTGACATTAGTTAATTATTTTTATAAAATTTAAATTCTAGAAATACCTTTTCAATAATCAGGAAATGTTCTGGGAAAAAATGGGAATTAGCTAGGAGTTTTGTGTAAGATTTTCACAAGACATCCTCAGTTGAGATACCAAGTGGGTGATTCAGCAAGAGAATAGTAGGGTGTTCCTGTACTCATACACCTTTGTGAGGTTTGTTTTAATTATATTTCCCAATGATATTGGCAATCATTGATTGTGTATGATGATGATAATATGTGCATTATGTTGCATGGAAACCCACTTATTTCTTTTAGTTTTTCTTTGCTTTTCTGTAAATGACAAAAAATATGTTGTTTTGTTGCTTAATAATTATGATTCTTTTTTACTATTGGCCAGTTTGCCACATTTATGTACATAAAATTCGTAGGGTGGAATACTTCCAATAGTTTCTTACCCCAATGTTTTTTCAGTTAGGAAAACTTTCAGTTCAATACTTAGCGAATACCTAGATCTATATTAATCTACATATTTCCATTATTTATGTATGGTAGAAAGAAAAGAAATGAAATAATCATATATCAATTGACTTCACCTATAAATCCTTTTTCAATTCACCATGTGTTCTGTTTAGTTTGTATAGGCCCTACATAGACAAAATGCGAGTAAAGTAATTCAACAGTATTGAAGAATTATGATATGAATACTGAAGAACTGTTTCACCTCTTAATCAACAAGGGTAGCTTGCCCTTGTTTAGCGAATACTTTGTCACTTTTACACACATGCCTTATTCCATTACGTATTTGCCTAAGAAAAAGTATTCTTCATTATTTTATGCTGCACTCAGAACTTTTGATCAAGCCAAAGGAGCCTAATCAAAGCTTCAGTGGTCCTGTTTACTTTGGCAATTAAGTAATATGCTAGTTAAAAATCAATATCATAGAGATTTACAACCTTACAAAAACACTGAGAGTTCTAAACAACTCATATAACCCACTTTTAAAAATGAAACAACTAAAAATATTTGTTTAAGTGTGGTAATTTAATATTGACACATGAGATCGAGATACCCAGTAGAAGTGCTAGCATTTTTTATGCAGATGATAAACTTGGTCCCAGTTGTCACTACAACATCAATTTAGAAGTTTGAAGACAGTTCTCTGTGAGCAGCAAGATTTTTAATTAATGTTCTATCAATTTTCAATGTTCAAGTTTTTTTCAATATTCAATCAATTTTTTCTTTGTAGGAAGATGATGATTGCAGTCATGAATGGTGTTCAGTAAAGGCAGAAGATAATGTAGAAGTGAGTACGATTATTCCATTTCAACATTTTTAATAGCAAGGTATTGGATCATTCCTTTGATTAACTAGATAAACTCGTGATACATCAAGAGCACATTCTTTCTCATACTATTTGTTATGCATTAAAAATTATTCTGATATTGCAAACCAATATCCTCCTTTAATTTCCAAAGAAGTGGATACAAAATGATTTAAAAGTCTAATATTTAGGAGTAGATTGCATTTGATGTTTTTACATAAAAATCAGTAAAGAATGTATGTGGCATGTGGGATAAAGTAAAAAGTGTAATTTGTGTTTGTTTTCTTGAGTTATACTATCCTTATCCCACCCATTCACTGTACATAATTAAATGTTGATTAAAATACAATAATTTGAAAATACTAATTTTTGCTCCTGAGTAATAGAAAATTTATTTGCACCAGTAAACGATTTACAAATTATATTTTATTTTATCATACAGCTAACAAAATAGCAATCCATACCCCAGTCTACTCATACCATAACTCAGAAAAAGGAAGTCAAGAAAGTGATAGTACATTGTATGTCAAGATGCATAACATGAGGCCACCTCAGCATTTGTCAGAATCTGAAATGAGAAATCAGAATCTGAAGGAAAAACCTGATTGAAAAGGGGGTTATTCCTACTCCCTATAACCACTCAATTCCCACCTCTCTCTATCCCCATTTGGGGGGGGGAGGGGATAAAATATGTTCCCACTCTTTGTAAAATTAGACAAAAACTACTAATTTGTAAATAATTGTAATTAGCAAGGCAAAGGGTGATTCAAAGCTTAATGAAGAAAGGCTTGCAGGTAACACCATTTTGTGAACATGATTTGACAGGGTTCTAACTGATAAACAAAAGAGATTATGAGCTTGTGGCATTCCTGTCAATCAGTTCTTTGTAGTGAACCTGTCATTTCTGCTATATATTGACAAGAAACTAGCAGTATGACATGCTACAGAATTGGTTATTTTTTGTTTTTTGACAAAAGTTGTAACTGCTATTCACAGTGTAGTCATGTTTCTCATGTTATGTGTTGTTGATTTCGCAATAACACAATTTCAGTTGCTTATTCATTGTTATGACATGCAATGAAATAAGTTTGTGTTCAGTTTGAAAGGGTGAATCACACAATTCACGAATGAAATTGCTTCTGAATAAGATATTTTCTTGAACAGTAATTCAGATGTTTTCATTTCACTTGTGTTCTGAACTTCTGAGACCTCCAGTAGTGATGAATACATTGTGAGTGAAAGAAAAGTAATAATTTTACTAATCAGTGATAAATTGAATTATTTCTGAAATTCAGTATGTCTATAAGAAATCAACATAATAAGATACAAATATATGTTTGTGAGTGTCAAAATTACTACATTGTTGCCACATACTGCATTCTGACATTTTAATCAGTGATTAAACCTGACTATCTTCAAAATAGTCACGCTTCCTACGAAAATCGTCTACCTCTCCACTGGGGGTCAGAGAACAGTTCACTCATGTGATTACCCCACTTTTTATGCAAATGAAACCACTTCATGTCCGTGATTTTTCAACCGGGATGTTAGGAGTGTAAATCCTCATAGCCGCGGTGCCTAGTGTGTCGGATTACTATTGTGGGCCAGTCCGATTTCTGTATGGTTGATTATTGCTGCGTTCTCTTGCTCATTTCTCATCTGTTGAGGAGTTGGTCACTTGTCTGGTTTGTATTAATATTTCCCTGCAGAATTTTTATCTTCGTTTGGTTGGTATACGACTGGCAGATGCTGGTGCCCGGATGTTCCATGGTGGAAATAAATGGTGGTTATTTCCACCATGGGATGTTCCAGTGCATTCTGTGCGGTGTGATTCGTTCGCCCGCGCATAGAACACATTTAGCCTTCTCCGCGGAGCACGTGAGGGCCTTAGATTCTTTCTCAGGGCATCTGTAGAAGGGATCACTGTGATTGGGCCTGCGTACTCTCGTGAGAAGTACTTGACTCTAAAACAGTAGTAGAAAATTGGACTACGACAGTGCGTGTTCTCGATCAACAATGATCTATAACCTATCCCAGCCCAAATTTCGATTTTTGTTAAAATGTTAATTCGAGTAACAGTCTTTAGTTAAAGAATAATGTTGTTTCCAGAAAAACAACGAGCCTTTCATAACTGTACATATGTGTCAATCTTACCAGCATGAGAATGTTTGAAAGAGAGCTTCCAAATCGTAATAGTTAAATACCCCAACTTATCACTCAGAAACCGCAACGTAATAATACAAAACAGAAATGGACACGTTTTAAGAATTGTTCTTTTTGTAATTTAGACATCGAATATGACATTTCTGCCCCAACCTCATAAAAGTCAAATTATTTCAAAAAAAACAAACAACAATAGCATGAAAACTGAAAAGTTTACGGCACATGTAAAATTGGGGATAAATAGCATATCTAAAAGAAGTTCATGGGAATAATTTTCATCGTGTTGCGAAACATTTGCCTCTGGAGTCAAAAAAGACCACAAATAGAGTCTAAGGGTTAAACTGTTTTAATTTAAAAATGTCTCTGTATAAGAATGAACATGTCCCAAGAGAGACAACTTGGTTCAATTTTTTCAAATAGAATATTTATATATTTATATATGTGAATGTCAATCTTGCGCTCCAGGCCCCCATAAAATTGAAAAAGTTTTGTTTTCAAAATTTACTGTAGTGTGATAAAAAATATATACTTGTCCTTTTCTGTAGGATTCCCTTGGACTGTGCTGTGAAAGTTCTACTTTTAAAAAACAGGAAGATATATTATGTTCCTCAGGTGAGTGGATTTAATGTGTATTCTTTTATTTCATAATATCATTGATTCATTATAGAATTACAACTAACGAGTAGATTCTTTCTTTCGTCTTGATTGATTTCGTCAAAAACGGTAAGAAACATTATTATAATTGATCCAAATGGATCACTTGTTGGAAACAATCAATAGATATTTATGTCACGAGTCCTCTAAACGAGTCTTTAAGGACTCAGCCGGAAGGTTAACTGCGAGGCGGAGCGATAGCGAAGCCGAGTAGTTAACCTTCCGGCTAAGTCCTTAAAGACTAATAGAGGACGAGTTACAATGATTTTTGTTATTTTAGTTTATCGCTTATTAAACATAAACTTTTATCACTTTCGCGAGTTCAGAATTGTCATTACTCTCTGATTTTCTGTAGCAAGGGTTGGTGGTACTGGATGCTTTGTTTGTGATCAGACAGTTGAATTTTTTTTCTACTAATGCAAGCAGAATCTAAACCCGAGAGTCCATAGTGTTCATAGCAGCGGCCGCTAAAATGATCGAGAGTCCATTAAAAATATTTTAGCGGCCATTGCTATGGACGCGCTCTTAAAGCAGTATTTAGATTGTTGGTTGCTAAGGGGCTAAGTGCGTGTTTACTAACGTAAATAACAAAAAGTTACTGTGTCACAGTAAATGTCCCATTTATCAATTTTTGTACTGAAGTTCTAATCTCTCTCTTATGCATAACAATTTTCGGCAAACACGTTCATATTTCAAGTAAGAAAATTAAACCAAAATTACTAATAAAGCAAATAATGGTATTCTTTTCCATTCTGTAATCGTAAATGTCGACTGTGTTAGCTGATAGTTCTATTTCTCTGGTAATTATTGAACGTTGTTGAATTTGCTTCTTCCAAACTTCAGGTCACGCACACATTTCATTCTCAAAAGCGCTACTTTACAGATTCATTCTCTATTAAATGTTCAGAGGGAAAATATAATGAGAAATATGAGTAATGTGCAGATTAAACTACTAGTCGCGCGACTTTTCTTGACGTCTTCCAGCGCGGGGTGCGGGGAGAGGAGACTTCTCCCTACGTCACATCCGACGGGAGTTGCCAACTGTAACATTATTAATACTATTCGTGCCTCTTTCACTCTTAATACAACAGGACATTATAGACGATAAAATAGAACAAATAATAACGTAATTAATAGCAACCACAAATGAAATGAATTAGATAATGATAATATTGCTTATTAAGGAGATAAGATATTAGTGTACGTACTTAATTTTCATCTTGTGAATAATGTGAATCATCGCTTGAATTCTCTGTAGTATTAATTACAATGTCATTCACTATAATTTCCATTATCCCGTCTTTTTGCCAGTATTCTTTTTCTAGATGTTTTACATGGTTGCAGTAACCTTCCTAGTCCGAAACAGTTACAGCTTCAAACCCTCTGACTGTTAATTCACGCTGATGCGTAGCTGACATGACCCCAGATATATTGTGTTCCGTAAAATACCTTTTAGTTTTTGCTCATGCCAGCTCAATTGCATGTAAGTCGCAATTGTAGGGAGGAAGACGAATGACTGTGTGACCAGAACCTGCAGCCATTTCATCTATTACGTACTTTTTTCCCGCCCGTCTTCCATGAGCTTCATTTTCACAACGAAGCGAGACCTCCAATCAACAATGTCTCCACTTTCTAACAATCGAATCGTAATCGTAATCACCAAAATCCGAATCGAATAAATCACAGGGCACAACAATAAGAGCGAAAACGCGAGAACAGAATTCATTCGAAAGCAGAGGTAGGCAGCCCTGACAATCTTGCCGTGCCGTTCCGTGTGAGACCAATATTCTGACCAGATCATACCGAGTCGTGCTGTGTTGAGCACTAGGGAGTTCAGACGTCAAGAAAAGTCGCGCGACTAGTACAAAATCCTGCACTTGCTTACCGCGATTCAAAAGTAGCGCTAAATGCAATGAGAATGTAATTCTGCATATGGATTCCATACATTACACATACCATAGGAATGTGTTTGGTGGTTGATTTTAAATTGGAATTCAAGGGGGGTCCAAGGTCGATATCATTATTTTACTAAATGAACAGCAGGAATACTTACATTACTAAACGTGTTAGAGAATCTTATAAAATGTCTTATTAAAAAGATCACGTGTTGAAGTCCTGAGAAATGTGGATTTATTTTCCAACATACATTGCTTTTCTTGCGTACGTACATTACTTAAACGTGGAGCCAAAGTCAATCTACATCGCCATGGAGATGTTATATTTATTATAGCAAAACACATAATTTTAAGTCGTTATTACTTATTTCTTGCGTTGATTCATGGAAAATTTCATTCCAAGTGGTTTATCATTCTCAGTTGAAATTAAACTAACAACCCAATCGTTAACACGGTCACGGCCGACACGTGTAGAACACATTTGGCCCTCTTTATCCAGATTCCCGGTCCTGTGATTTGTTTATTTATTTATTTATTTATTTTACGTCAAAAAACAGTTGAAACTGCATATGACGTGCTATGGGGAGAAGTGAATTCTGTGCACATTTTCAAAATTCTGTGATCCCTACACTAAGTCATATACTACATGAATTTTGAAAATTAAAAAAAAAAGCTCTCATGTAATAAAATCTATTTTCAAGGATAAATAAGCAATACATTTTGGGCTCTTATCCATGATGTCCTTCGTCAAGGAATAATACTTCCTGCCGCAACAACATGGAAACGATAATTTGGATAACTATATTTCCCAATGAATTCTAGAAGACGTGCACAGATAATGAAGATACATTTGATTTCTTGGTTTGGCAAATTATTTTTCTGAAATGACAAACAAGAATGGGAGGACTTGGTACCGGCAGCGTATAAGCGACTCTGACAGTTCAATGCGCTGTTGCCTCATTACTATGCACATGACAAATAAATGAAATCCCAAAACATTAACACTTACCGACAGGCAATGACAAGTATTGATATAATTTTCATAACCTTCGCCAAAGCCGAACCTTATCGCCTCTGCGACTTCGTGTGAGAAAGATGAGCGGCAACGCTGAACCCTGGCTGTGAGATAGTAAACAAATCCTCGCAAGCTGATTGCTTCTGATCCGGTCACACTACGCACGGCAGGACATGGTGAGAGAACTGTCAAGGTCGTTTCTATGCTGCCGATTTTCTAGTTGTGTGTTATGAAAAACTGCATTTTATAAGCATTACAAAGAAAAGTCTTCCTCTTCAACTCAATCTGTAGTACATTAGCATTCTTCTCTCACATTTTATAGGTAATAGGTGCCCAAATTCACATGGTGGTATTTACAATGAGTGAATTAATAACGATGCAAATTAATTTTGATGAGTACTTTATCATTGAACATTCCTTCATTATCTCCTGTCAAAACCTGTCGGTCTGTTGTTAATATAAAAGTGTACCTTGTTCCTACTCTCTTGATAAGCACAAACCATATATTTTCTGATTCCAGATGATGAACTGAGTTCTTTTGAGTGTACCATCTGCAAGAAGGCCTTCACTCAAAGGGGGAAAACACTTATGCACCTGCGTATCCAACCTAGTACGCAACATTTCCAGTGCACTGACTGTGAAATGCGATTCTACGGAAAGACTGTCTTGCAACCAGATATGCGCATCCACACTCGGGAGAAACCTTATAAATGTGCCGTCTGTAAGAAGCGCTTTACTCGAATGGAAAATGTACGTAGACACATGTGCATCCACAATGATGAGAAACATTTTCAATGTTCAATCTGTAAGAAGAGATTCTCTGCAAAGAGAAACTTAGTACAACACATGGCCAACCACAGTGATGAGCACCGTTTCCAATGCACTGTCTGTGAGAAGACCTTCTCTCAAAAGAGAAACTTATGTAGGCACATGGATATTCACGCTGAAAAGAAACGTTTTCGGTGTTCGATCTGTGAGAAGAGATATTCATCAACCGAGTACTTCCGTGCGCACATGCGCTTTCACACCGGTGAGAAACGTTTTGAATGCCCAACCTGCAAGAAGTGCTTCACTCAAAGGGAACACATGAATGAACACATTCGCATTCACACTGGTGATAAACCTTACGAGTGTTCCATCTGTGAGAGGAGATTCTGTGTAAAGAGCGCATTATTACGACACATGGGCATCCACACTAGTGAGAAATCTTTCAAATGCGCAATATGCAAGAAGGGCTTCACTCAAAGGGGGCACATGAACGAACACATGCGCATCCACACGGGTGATAAACCTTATGAGTGTTCCATCTGTGAGAAGAGATTCTGTGTAAAGAGCACATTATCACGACACATGGGCACCCACACTAGTGAGAGACCTTTTGAATGTCCAACCTGCAAGAAGTGCTTCACAAGAAAGGCGCCCATTATCGAACACATGCGCATCCACACTGGTGATAAACCTTATGAGTGTTCCATCTGTGAGAAGAGATTCTCCTCGAAGAGAAACTTGGTACGACACATGGGCATCCACACCATTCAGAAACAAATTGACGGCTCAACCTCCAAAAAGGGCTTTTTTTAAAAAACAGTGCATGAATGCGCATTCGTTCTGGTGATAAACCTTTTGAATGTCCCATCTGCGAGGAAAGATTCTTCCCCAAAGAGAAACATGTTGACACATGGCCATCCATTTTTGTGAGGAACCTTTTGAATCCACCGCCTACTAGGAAAGCTTAAATAAGCTTACGGGTTCTCAGCAGTTTCTGGAGAGCAAGTGACATGCCTTCATGACGTCTCATTGGAGAATGAAGGAAGTATGTCAAAAATATTGGATGTGATGTCGTAATACGTCGTGGAGCGTGTTTCCTTGTAAGATCTTTGCGTGAAAAAATTGCTCAGCTTCATAATAGTTTCTTCATTTCTTGTAATCAAATCAGATCGTCCATATAGGTTGGCACAATTCCATCAGAAATCAAAGTTCTAACAGTACAGTATCCACCGATCGTTGGAAAACAATTTCAGAACAGAATTTCATAATCCAAAAGGCTATTAAATTCATATTGACTGTTAGAGTTTTAAAAATGATGTATACTTTTTGCTCTTTTTGAATGGGTACATGGAAGAAACTTTTTTATCTAACACGGAAAATACTTTTTCATTTTGTAACCTGTCAATCTGGTCATCTGTCAAAGGGAATGGGAAACGTTTCTTCCCTACTTTCTTATTTATCTTTAATCTATACACAATCTAGTATTACCATTCTTTTTATTTACTAACACATTACTAGCAAATTGTTGTAGAATGTCTGATAATATCTTCATCTAACCAATTTTTGATATGCTTATCTACTTCTGATTCGTCTTTTGGCGATAAACGTCTAGGTCTTTTATAAACAGGAATTTCACGTGCAACCCAATTTTCGTATCTGCCTTTACAACAGCTGTCTTGGATGGATTGTTTATGAACGTATCTATTCTAGCGTCTAGGTTCTCAGTTATTTTTTATCTTTGTCACACACGTGAACTCGAAATATTTCTGGTAATTCTTGAACTTCGCCTCTTAATTTAGTTATGCTGGTTATAACGCTACTTTCTAATGTCACTTTTGTTTGTCCATAAAAATCTTTTCCTCGCAAAAGATCATGCTTCATGAAGGTGTCTGACACCACATGGAATGTTACCGTGACTGTCACATCTTTAACGTACTCCGCAGCCACAATTGATCCCAGGACACTTGCCTTGTTGTGACCTTCCCCTTACAAAATACCATCTTCTAGCTTAGGTACTCCTATTCTAATGTATGTCACCTTGCATCACACTTATGTCATTTCCTGTATCTTCCGGTAATACTTTTATTTCATAATTTAACACTCACTTTTCTTACAGGCTTCTCAATCAGTAAACTGTTTGCATTCTGTTCATCTTGAGTTGTAATCATTATACTGGCAAGATCTGACTTTCCTTACTTTGTTGCTATGTGACCAAATTCACTACACTTTTCAACATTTCGGCCCCTTCGACTTATGAGAACAGTCTACTCTACAGATTTTCTAATTTTCCGCAGTTGTGACGTTTACTACTTTCTTGTTTCTTGTTCTACTGTTTGTGTTTTCAGGCTCAATTCTTTCTTCTCTTGTTTATCAGTTGCCTGCTTGTTAACTTCTTTATTCTTGCTTGATTCCTTCCTTGCATGTGTCTGCTTAGTCTGTGAATGTTTCTTGATGTTATTCTTCATTGCTGCATAAATATTCAATTTAGCTCTAAATTACATATATTCCGTGCACCATATATACTTCGAGTTGTAATCTGAGATGCCATCTATCAAGTATGGTGTACAGCATGTTCTTCAATATTTGCTTGCGACGCAATATCAAGGATGTTGTTTAAATATTCAGTGAAGGATTCTTCCGTTTTCTTTTGCGTACCTCCAAGTCGTTCATGAATCTGTTTGCGAGTAACCCTCGTTGCAAACTCCTTCAGTGGTGAACTCGTAAACAATTTCCATTCCCAATTCACCGCTCGTATTTCACAAATAATTTCGCACTTCCACTTAGTAGTAGTTTTTTTGCATAAGTAGTTTTTATTTCGTATGGCCATCCATATAAGGGTGCAGCAGCCTCTATTTCATCTATTCATTTTTGTACACTACGTGCTTGATCATCACCACTGAACAATGATAGTGATTCTTCAATATAACAAAAAAGTAACGTTAGGTACAGCTCGCGTTGCTTCGTGATATGAGCGTACGATGCATTCTATGCGATTTTTCTTATGACAAGTCTCTACTTCCACTGTATATTGGTTCCGACAAACCTCTGCTTCTACAGTTTTGACGAATAAGCTGGTTACCGCCGCCATCTTAGGTCGAACTCAAATATTGTTGACGCATGGGGGGACCACCGCTATTTGGAATCGAAGTGTCGTTGCTATTCATTAATTTGCGATTTGTGAAGGTTCTTTAGGATTAGGTATTTTAATTTCTATAGTACGTTCTCATGGAAATGATTATTTTCAATCTTTTGTGGTATTACGATGTTAAAATTTATTTTATTATTTATATTTATGATCCCTCTTTCTTTTTTAAATGGAATATTTTGATGAGTGGTTCAATTTATATTTTTTTATATCATTTATTTATATATTCGAATTCATTAATCTGGCAATTAGAATTTGCTGATTACCACTGGCTGGCAAATTACATCTTAATTCATCTCGCAGTTCATGCACTGTTTTTAACTGCATATATTAACTTGTGATTCACTCATCTTATACTTTGTGCGATGCAGTCACACACGTGGTTCTGGCGTGTGCCCGTTGGAATCACTGAATATCCGTGTAATCTTGTTCCTTTTTCAACAATATTACTCGTTTGAACCTTTTAATATTTTAAACTCATCCTTTAACACTTACCTTCTTCGTTCTTTAGAAGTTTTCGTGCTAACAATTATTTTCTTTTTTCGTTAGAGCCTAATCACTATTCTATTCGCGGGATCTTGTACGTACATTGATTACGGCACAACGGTTTCAGTCGAGTAGTACCACTATCAAGTTGCTTCTTCTAAAAGCACACGTTTAATGAGCACTACAAAAATCTTGTTAGCAAGCCCCGCCATTACAGTTTCCGCCACGGGTCCTCGTATCTCGGCAAGAGTCGTTACATCTCACCACGTGTCTGCAAATCTCGGCGCGAGCCTTCATACTATATCGACTCGAATCTTGATATCTCTGCAGCAGTCTTCATTCTATCTCGGCACGAATCTTCATATTTCGGAACGAGCTCCTGTTAATTTGTAGGATGAGGTAGAGAAAATTCTTACTCCTCTGTTAGAAACACAAGACGTTTAGTAATAATGTTTCGTGAATAAACTTTATAGATTTAAGGTAATACTTGAAAAACAACATAGGTAAAAC
>BLKR01017235.1:0-13875 GCA_011170035.1 Teleogryllus occipitalis
AACCGTAATAATCCTTCAAGAAGATTAAAGAAGAGTAAATACTCGTCCTAGATAGAAAGTTTCATTGAAAAATTTGAAGTAGTTTTTTAGAAAATGATGTTTAAGCATTTCTGTAAATGCGAAATTCGAAGCTATTCTTTACTGCTATCTATTGAGTTTTCGAAAAACTTTATTTTGAGCATTTTGAAGCGTTTCCACTCACAAATGTAATAATGTATACAAATCGATTGAAATGTGCATATTAACGGCGTGAGAGATATTTAAAAAAATAATATATGTAATTTCTGGAAAAACAAATGAATACACGAAAATGAACTTTACGTCACATTAAGCAATGCAATTATCACTGTCCATTGGAACAGTTTGAAGAAAAATTTGGAGCCGGTTTTGAGAACAAGGCATTTGAGCGTTTCTGAAAATGTGGAAATTTCTGCTCGTTTCCACAAAAATCTGCTGAGTTTTCAAGAAACTTTTTTTGACATTACTTAAAGCTCATTTACTCATTAGTAAAATAATGTACAGAAATAGCCTTTAATGTAAGTATTACCGATGAGAGAGACAAGTAAAAATAATTATATTTTTGTAATTTTTGAAAAAGCAAAAGATTGGAACAATATGGCATATATATCATTGTATAGGGTTTGTTTGTTCACTAACCATACCAAAAATGTAAATAAAAAATTGGGAGCGGTTTTTGAGAAAATCTTGTTTTTGTTATTTTTTAAAATTGCAAATTTGCAATTTAAAAAATGCAATTCACTACTATTGCGTTAAAACTACCAAAATTTTCAAAAAATTTTCATGACCTTAATCAAAGAACTATTTATGAACAAAAAATTTCATTTGAAGGAAAAATCTCTGTCTTTATTTTTATAGTTGTAGAAAGAGGCCGAAAAATATTCAAACTTTTGCAATTTTCGAAAATTCAGAGTTAACGGTGAACTGAGACCTACGCCACCTTTGTAAGTGTATTTTACTCTATTCTTACGAGAAATTTGAAGAAAAAATTTGGAGTCATTTTTGAAAAAATGTAGAAAATGTTCGGGGGCTTCATGTAAAGTACCCCCATATTTTAAAGAATGTTTCTCCAAATTTCAAAGCTTCAACTGAATTCAGATAGGCAGTGGATTCTTCAATTTGGAGAAAATCTTACGAATGGTTTAGGCTCTAGGAATGTTCACAGACGGACGGACGGACGGATGTTTTGCTTCCAATTGGTTTTTCGGTATCAAGGACCTACAAAACAGGAACGCTGGCTACACCGCGTGTTAGAGGATTTTTTCTCTTAATTTAGCAACTGGTTTTATGCACTTTTTCGTCACCAGAGCCCGGCAATTAATTTTTTTCCGCCGAAAATCCGCCGTTTTTTCGTGCAGCATTACATAGCTTCCTCCATACTCCGTATATTACTCCGTATATACGAGAAAGTAAAACCTTGTAATACGTGCGTATTTACTGCACCGAAAGTTGAACTACTTACGTAGGGTTGGTATTGCGTTTCGAAGCTACGTGTCACTGGATTCACCGTGAATCAGCGTGTGAACTTCGCATGAATTTCATTACACAAAAGAGTAACGGGATAGAAACAAAAAGAAAACGGATTTTCTTTCATCCATACACAGGTAACACTAATATTTTCTTCAATATTTAATGTGAAAAGCAGATCCCAACGTCAAGGTGTGCTAACCGTCTTAATACTTGTCGTTTTTAGAATCTTTCCTCATGATAAAAACTGAGAAAGACGAGTAGCAGATCTTCGACTCATTCTTCAAAGCTGTCCCATCACTTATGCAATGATCGCAGCCTCAAAAAATATATGTGGCGATGAGATGATGGCGAATATAGCAAAATCTTCTGATCATCTTTAGCGGTACTCTTGGGTAGTACAAGAGCGATAAAATTAAAGTTTGACTGTTGTGATCAATTTAGAACACGCACAACTAAACATTTTTATTTCTACCAGCCAAAATAGAAAATCGGACAGTTCCTCAACACTATATTTTAACTTTTCATTAGCAGCTCGGCACTATCACGATCCCTTGAACGCACTCTGCCTCTCGGGTGCGACGCCTCTCCTTTTCACCTGCTGATTGGGGACTTGAGGCTGTATTTACAAACCTCTGCCAGGGGCCTGCCAGGCCTAGCAGACTGGCAGTATTCGGTTTTGCTATTTATGAACGGCCCCCAGCCAATTCCAGTCGCCCCTTGACTTCCCAGCAATCCCCAGATGGCAGGCTCCTAAAAGCTCTGCTGGCGGAGCTTCATAAATACGAGCCTTGGTGGCCAGCGCGGTGTCGGCGATGGCGCAAGCGTAAGGGTCTTGCCCAGCCGTGAGGCCCACCTATAGCACGTTCTCTACGCCGCCTACGGAAGGAGATTCCTGCCGTGCACTGCCACCGCTGCTTCCTTGCGGCAGGTCACTTAAACAAACATTTGTGACCACGACAGAAACTAAGGAACTGCGGATGATGTGGGTTTGAGGATGTGTTGATTCAGGTCCGTAGTCAGGGAGGAGGTAGCACGTATCGCATCAGCGATGGGAAAGACCAGTACATCGCCAAGACGTCGGAGGTGGAGAAGGTGACAGCTTCAAGGGGCAGCTGTGGCAGCAGCTCCGATGTGAGCGGTTTTGTGCGGTTAATAAACGGCAGCCGTTGCCAGGCGCGTGATAGCCACGACAACGACTGCAGGGGGCAGACGGGGGCGCTGTGGTCAGGGGGCGGCGAAGAGGCGATTGCCCTGCCGATGACGGTGGCTGCAACAGCGGTGAAATTGCCAACGGACGGGCAATAACGGAGGAGGTGATGGCAACAATCTGACGGAGGCAGTGGCTCAGGTACAGGTAAAGACAAACAAGGAGGAAAGGAAATAGAAAGAGAGAGGAGAGTACGATAATAGGAAAATGCAAACGGTAAGTACGTAAATGGAGAGAAAGTCGAGAAGGGGAAAAATGACGATAAAGAGCACAAGAGGAAAGCGAGAATTAGGAATAAGGAACAGAAGTTAGCTACGTAAAAAGGAAACAGTAGGGAAGTGGGTGAATAATAAAAATGTATAGGGGTGTGGAGTAGAAGAAAAGTCAAGAATAATATAGAAATAAGGAATAGGCATCAGAAATAAAGGAAAATTAAGGCGGAATAGAATCAGAAGAGAGAGAATGGTACGATGGAAGGGAAGGGTAGAACAAAAGGGAATGGTTGAAGTTGAAGAGAAGGGTGGAACGGAAGAAAAGACAGAAGGGAAGAGAAGGGTAGAACGGAATAGAAGGGTAGAACGGAAGAGCGAAGTGTAGAACGGAAGAGAAAGAAAGGGCGCGAGATAAACGTAGGACGGGAGCGAAACGTAGGACAAGAGAGACGTGTAGGACGGAAACGACGGGCAAGAAAGTCGAGAAAGAAGGAAAAAGCGAGCAGGACGAGAAAAAAAAGGACGATTGCAAAGGGAGCTTGAATAGACGAGGAAGGAATGTGCTGCGGTGACGTGAGTGAGGGACCGAGAGGAGTCTAGGCGCCCTGCTGCTCGCTGCAGCGCTCGTTCGCGTGATGAAAGGCTCCGCCGGCCAATAATGAGGACACATGTCACGAGGCAGCCGAAAGGGCCGCGCCCCGCCGCGCACTGCATGCCGGTGGAAGCGGGCGAGCGGGCCGGCGCGAGGCGGTGGCGCGGCGGGGTGTGACGGGGCGACATGAAGCGGGTCATGATGTGGTGGGCCAGCGGCGGAATGAGGCAGGGGGTGAGGGGAATGGGAGGGGGCAGGATGGTGGTGGGCGAAACCTGGGAAATAGAGAGGGGTGAGTGGCTGATGTTTTGGGTGGAGCGGGAGGGCGAGGCGGGCTGGCGGAGTGGGCTGGCGGGGCGGAGTGCTGGTGCGGGGTGGCGGAGCAGGGAGGTGGAGAAGGATGGCGAAGCGACGTGGGGGTGCGCGGAGGCGGGTCGGAGTGGAGGTGCGGGGTGGCATGGAGGTGGGGGATGGCGGAGCAGGGGGCGGAGAGGGATGGCGAAGCGACGTGGGGGTGCGGGGAGGCGGGTCGGAGTGGAGGTGCGGGCTGGCATGGAGGTGGGGGATGGCGGAGCAGGGGGGCGGAGAGGGATGGCGAGGCGACGTGGCGGAGCAGAGTGTCAATGGACTGGGAGGGGCGAGATGGTGGCGGAACAGGATGACGGAACGGGATAGCGAAGCTGGGAGGGGGCGGAGCGAGTTGCAGACGAGGTTGGGGCGGGGAGGCGAAACGAGGCGATGGAGGAGGGGCGGAGCGGGGTTGCGAGACAAGTGAAGCGGTCGACCCGCCAGCGACAAAAACAGCGCCGGCTGCATGTTCGGGGCTCGAAGCGTGGAATGCGCCAGTGAGTGGCGACTGCTTGGGGCGGAGGGCGTGGAAAAAGCAGTTGCCCAGGCCAGGCGTCGCACACTTTTCTTATTGCCTTGTACACTGGCGTGTTTTACACACATGGAAGCACCGTAATAAATTACGTTCTATGAGTCCTGGATCAGACTGATATAGACGTTGCTTTATTTCAAGAACCTTTCATACGAAATAGGAAGAGACATGTAAACGTCCCACAGTTTTTTACAAAATTAAAAAAATGATAAGTGTCAATATAGAAATGATAATTCAATATCATTTTTGACTTACTATTTTAATTGCCCCGGAAAACCTCATTGTCATTCGACGATATTAGGGGAAGGAGTATCATGAGCCATTTCATAAAAATTGTAATAATATTGCATTAAAAATCCATTCAATCAATATAATTTTTCCAGGTAATATTTCTTCATATATTGAGTACAAGAACAATTAAAATGTGTAATCGAAGCTTATAGCTGATATTAGAAGTAATTTTTCCACGTTTTTCATTTATATGGTTTACATTTTGCGCGTGAAAGCTGGTGTTAGTAGAGTAAAATAATGTTACGTAAGCGTTTAATAATATTATGTAATCGTCCCCTATATTACGAAAAAGTATGTGCTATAGCAAGTAGTTGCTATTATCTGCCTACCACCCTAATGTTGGTACTTGAACTGTGCTCGAAATAAACAACAACTGTGTTCTTGAAAATAATGTTCATTCGGTTTATATTTTTAATTATCTTCAGTTGTTATTTCTTTAACTATCCTCGTTCATAATACTTCTTCGCCGTGACATTGGAGAGCAAAAGCGAAAGATAGCAGCCTGAAACTTTTGGAAACGGCGACATTCTTTTTCCGTAGTTTCAATGTGCATGGTTGAAAATCGAGATTAATTTCAATTTCGCGCCTTTGCGGGAATTGCAATTTTTTTAGACAAAAGGCAGGTGTAAAATTTCCTCACCTCAATGTTACGCATGAAGTGCGCAAATATAATCATGAGATGAATATTAGTTTGTGTTTTAAAAAATTGTGGATATGTTCGATTCGCAAGAAACGAAAACAACATTTAGTGCTATAAGAGAAGCGATTTAATTAGCTTCCTTGATAACTCCATTGTACTTCAGTTTCTGCATTTTTGGTTTCCTAACAAACACTTCGGCAACACATTATTTTGGCAAACAATGAGAATAACGCGTGGCACGGGTTCAACATTTTTTTAGGATAATCGCGGAGGTTGAAGTCCTGAGCCTCACCACCAACTTAGACCCATCCGAGTAGCTAAACGACAACTGCGTCCTAAAGGTATTACAAGTGACTATTTCACTCATGTAATTTTGACCAAGCACATTGAAGAATTCGTAGCTTAAGAGCCAGTCGCTGCTGTAATCCTCCTTGCGTTTTATCGCTTTTGTCTTATCGCCACTTCGTTGCTGGACAGGCAAAATGATCGAGGAGTACTTGAGACATACGTCGTATCTGCATCTCTGCAAGGCCTCAATCATAATTTGATATATTTTTATTTAGTTTCATTTCAAATGTATTCATATGACAATTTGAGTGAAATAATAATTATAATAAAAGTAGCATATCGGTTTTCAGAACAATTTTTGCATTTGTTGACTTCTTGAATATGTTCGTTGCAAATTTTTTTGCACCATTTAGTAGCAAGTATAGTAATAATTGAAGTAGTGGGGATTTTTGCTCTTCTCCAAACGCGTCAGACATTTCTTAATTTTGTTGGTGGATATTCTTGATCGCCATGACTTCCAGTCATTGTAAATTTGCTGTCAAACGGTATTTTATTCCTCTTTGTAATCTTGTCTTTGCCAATGGAAACATCTCAACACTCCAAATTACTGCTTGAATAATCATTAGCACAATCAAGCGCAGAACACGTGTCATTTTGTCGCGTGTCAACACTCTCGGTCCCCACAATTTCTTCCTCAGAATCACTTGCAGCATCGCAAATTTCGTCTTCTGACGATTCCTTATGTAATAATTCACCTATAAGTTTTTATAATAAATTATTCATCTCTGTATTGTTACTAATATAAAACAAAATAAATTAGTTTAATTATATCAATAAATAAAAAAATCCTGTGATAATTAAAAGAAAATGAAAACACACATTGGTACCCGCGCGGTGTACAAAGTTTGCCAACGGACGCTTTCCAACGGAAATAAAATCGTCTAGCCACTGCAGTAAATCTTACGAAATCTGAGTATCGAGCAACATGCAGCTGAATGCCTTCTGCGAGGTTAGGTGAAATGTGAGAACGCTAGCTTATGTTGTGTCACCTACGTCGATAACAGTTCCAGTGGCGTACTACAGTGTGTCTCAAAAAATGTTACAAACTTCTAGGGTAAGTAGATGGTGAAACATAATCAAATTTTTTCAATAAAAGAGAAATTTCATATAACGAAGTTACACATGCAGCATAATACCCTTAAACTTCTCATGCATCTTAGTTCGGCAGGAACATGAAAACTCTTTGATTGCATTAGAGCGTGAACTGTCAAACACTAATGTGGTTGACTAAGGAAATCAGTCACATAAGTAACTTCGTTATATGGAATTTTCCACCACATATTAATTGGAAAAGTACAACCATCTTAAATCTCTCTACATACCCTAAATGTTGTAAGATTAATTCTAAGACAACTGTATATTTCACTAGATTGTTCAAGAGGTTAGATAACAAACCTTTACTTACCTTTATGCCAACAACGTTGTTCTATGCATTGTGTTTTACCATACACGTCTCTTTTATATCCGACATTTTACTTCCTTGCATAATACATACGTAGTATAAAGTTAAGTAACGCTTAACCCTCGAGCAGTCGCGTCTCTTTGCGGAACATAACCGGTCGCGTAGCTGACTCAGTCAATCATCGCCTTCCATGTGTACATTTCTTAAATAATTATTGAAAGGGCATCGATTCTCTAATATACAATTTCTACAAAATATTACACACACAGTTTACGTATTTTTCTATTTATTGTTTAAAAAATGCGGGCGGAACATTGGAAGTGGTGGAGAATGGAATAAGAAAAGCTTTTCAACTTGAGAATATCGTTGAAACATTTACTCATTTTACTCAGGTATATTACCCATATACTTTTGCATACAAGTTTGGCAAACAATGGAAGAATGCTGTTTGCAAACAAAAACCTGGTACTTGCAGCATCTAATGGCGGTTACGGCATCTATGAATTCATTTCTTTTGCAGATTGTACTACATCCGTTCTTTATTTTGAGTGGGGTTTCGTCTTGATTTTCGCGACTTTCAGGTATAAACGTCAGCTAAAACGTTTTAATGTCAATTGATTAGTCTTTATAAATATTGTTATATGTGCGTGTATGTTTTTTAAACAATTAAACATGTGACAGAACGTAAATCATAGTTACATTACAGGTCGCGTGGTTGATTCCATCAATCAAAATACGTAGCGATAAAAATAATTTATCTACAAATTCAATTCTTTTACGCTCCTGTAAAGTCTACTGGAGAATGTTAATAATACAGTTAAAAGATACTCAATATTTCAGTTGCTCAACAATGAGCAATTAGATTATGGCGACTACACAGGAAATGGTGAGTGGTTGACTCAGTCAACCAACGCGACCGTTCGAAGGTTAACAGTAAAATGCCAATTTTTCGGCCCAAAAAATGTTTTTATTATAGGTCTGCGATACCGAGAAAAGGATAGTTCTTGTTCCTATATGTAGTAAATTAATTCCTCAAACTCAATGAGTAGTCAGAATCCCCTATTGTGCGTCCATCATTCCAAAAATTTGGTTTACGGCAAAACTGGTTTACGGCCTGTTCGTCCGTCAGTTCGTTAATCTTACTGTCTGTCCGAACAAACCTAGTAGCTAACCCGTACGCATAATTATCACCAAAATTAATGTTCCCCAAGCGATCTGGTAGATGTCACGACCTCTTGAACTTAAAAGGGATATTTTAATTTTTTGGGGATACTTGACATGGATCCTTAAGGACATTTTCAATTTTTTTCGAAAATGGCTCCAAATTTTTGGGTTTAACATTAAATGGGATATATCACTTTTTATGGTTAACAATGGCACAGATTTTATTTTTGTTGAATTCATTCAGCGTCTTTCTACATCTTCAATATTCAAGATAGAGATTTTTCTTCTCAATGAAATCTTCTATTCATAACTATGTGTTTAAATGCGGTAGAATACAATTTTTTTCAAAATATAAGTAGTTTTCAAGTAATTTTGCCTGAAGTAAGGCAATTTGAAAAAAAAAATATTTTCAAAAACTGTTGTGAATTCTTTTTACATTTTTTCGGATAGAGATCAATGCACTGAATAACATGAAATAAACGCCATTTTGATATTGTACGCCTCAGCAACATGTCCTCACACCGGTAATGGAACATTAACAACAAATATAATCAATTACCTTTCTATGGCGACTGTTCCCCTTTAGTAGGTCACATTCACACACACACATATGCAAAAATTAACAACGGGTATACATTTAAATAATTTAATCCAAATGAATTAAAATGTATAATAAGAGTTTAATAAACAAATTTCCCCTTGCGAACACATTGACCACATGGCGTGGCAGAAAAACATTAAAATTACATCACACAAAGAAATTTGTGGGAATATTAAATCATACCAATAAAATGTTTCCATTATCAAAAGACAATTATACAAAAATGAAATAAATTGTGGCTTCAACGGCATGGTTTACCAACATTCTTTGTCCAAACTATTGCAGGGGCTACCCACGTGTTGTGGCTTGGCCATGCACGAGAAACCAAAATCCCACGTGCTTATTGCTGCTCCATCAGACCATTCCATCAAATATCGATCAAATATTCCATCAAATAACCATGTGCTAATTTTCATTATTTCATCACTTCCATCCATCCATACTGCACATACATCCATGACTGGTTACTGTGTCTCATAACGCACACCGCGCTCATCAACTGCCCAGCACCGAATGAAAGATTGTGGGGAGAAGCAGGGGCAGCTTGGGGTGGCGACTAGACGGCCGAAGGGCAATGGAGGCGGAAATCACGTGCCTGCCACGTGCACACGGGGAAGGGCTCGCAGCCGCCGACTTGCAATATTACATCAGCCACCCCGACAGAGTGCGCTGATACCAACCAACCTTTTCTAGTAAATGCACATGGGCGTGTGCAGATATATCCTGCTGAGTTTTCAAAAACTGCAGAAATATATTTTTCGAATATTTCTCCCGTTGTTAATATTGATATTACGGGTGTTTCATACATTATTACATTTGTGAGCACAAGTTCTTGAAATGTTATATGATTTCTTACTATGTTGCTTGAAAATTAAAAACTGTTCTATGAAAAGAGCTCAAAATGGCGAATATTCAGAAACACTAGAACAACATTTCTCAAAAGGGCTCCAAATTTTTCGATTAATATTTGCATATTGAACCACGTTTTAATTTTATATGGTATTCTTGAAATCGTGTTTCTATTTAACTATTAGGGGACCGAAAAATTGAGAAATGTAAAAATATTTCTTTTAGTCGTCGTTGATAGGTAGCAGCTGGGAAGGGGATGAGGCAATAGCCAAGAGCTAGAGAGAGACTAAAGAGATTAGGAAACTACCTAATACAAGAAAGTCTTTGCCAATCTGTAGTACTACACGTTCTTCAGTAAAATGAAGCAACGCCTTGCAATGAAATCACGCACTGCATATATTAGTTTTTTAAATAATTTCAAAATCACTGAATAAGACACAGAGCTTATGATAAAACACAGTGTTTAGGTGTTTTTATAAAGCGTTAAGACAGTGCATATTTGAATTGGAAAACAAGAGCGAAATTAAAACAAACTAAAATGTTTGTAGAGGGACGATTAGAGTAGCCCCTGATTAAGATTTTTACTAAACTGTGAGTTTCTGCAGGACGCACGTTTGTTGTTTTGAGGTGGGTAACGTCCATTATCCAGAGCTGCTCCAAAAGACCCCCCCCCCCCGAAGACGAGCGGCCCCGATCTCGCGGTGGCACGTGGGAGGCGAAGTGCGCGCGTGCAGCCAGTGCAAGGGGGCGTGGCAGGGCGGGGCGTGGGTGGGAGAGGCGTGGGCGTGTGACGGGCGCTTCGCCCGCGAGTGGCAGTTGGGCGGGAGGGAACTGGAGGAGGAAGCTGTCGCTCTCGCGCGCCCTCTCGCCCTGACCTCACGCACGCCCCTCCGCCGCACCCCTCCCCTCTCCCTCCACAACCACTCACCTTCAGCCCCGGCCCTCCCCGCCCCAACCCATCTCGCGCGCTCCTGCAGCCTGCACTCCGCCTTCATGCCCCGCTCCGCCCCCCCCCCCCCCCCGCCCCGCCCCGCCCCGCCCCGCCCCGCCCTGCCCCGCCCCCTTCCGCGTCTTCCTGCCGGCTGCGATTGCTCCCTGGCAACGCTGTTGCCTCGGGATCATCCTGGGCTTTGAATACTAGAGTGCTAATCTCGACGGGGGCAGGTTCTCAACACTAGCTACAAAAACTAGATCAAATGCAGTTGTAGCTGGATGAGAATTCTAGCGGCGAGCTGTTCTGTTAGGTGGCTATTCATGATTTCTCCAATCAATACAGTGCCTAGATATACTAGTAGCTTGCGTGTTGTTTCTCTCTCCGTTTGTTTAACATCGATCTGCCTGAACGAACTATCGAAGAGTTTCCCAATTTTGTTTTCACATACCAATGTAGTTTTGTGTTTTCACATAGTAGAAAGATAAGGGAAAAGGCGCATAAGTTAGTGTCTGTGAGCACTCCATAAATTAATTTCTTAGTTCACGTACACTTTTTTACCTATTCGTTAAATTCTCTAAATGCCAGGTTGATTGTGATCTGGAAAAGAAATTCAGAGCTGAACTTAGGGAATAAACATCATGTAAGATATTTTAAGTACTACTTTAAAAAATTCATACCTTTTCTCCCCAAATTATTTTCGTTTAACAGGAAATATCCTTAGAATATTTAAGATACTGCCAGTTTGCACTTCCCAAGGAAACTATTTATGGTATTTCTTCTCACGTTGGGTTAAAATTCGTAGATACTTACGACACTTTGTTGCATCATCAGGTATTCTGAAATTAAACAAATTTTAGAAATAAATAAAATTGTTCCTCATTATAATATAAAATATTATGCACACTTATGTAAAGTTCAAAAGATAGAATGGTTACAGAATTAGAGAATTCTGTGTCATCTTATATAATAACTAGGGAGGAGATTTCTATAATTTTGCATATTTTTTCCGTTGCTTTAGGGCATAGCTAACTGAAATTTCTTGACATTTCATTAGAATTGGATCTATGCAGATTAATGTTAGTGCATATTTGTGCATTTTTGGCCGATTTTTCCTGTTCATGTACATATTCGTGTAATTATATGTGCCAATATTTTCGTTTAAATAGAGACTTATCTCTAATTCGTTTCAGATTTTCATAGATTCTATTTACTTGTGAGCGTTCATTCATTAGAAAGAGCTTGACGCAGTTGTTAAAAGTACACAGTCTTAAGATGTTAAAAGTACAATGAAATATTAATTAATGGTTACGGAAACAATTGAAGAAGTAGATTCCACGGAAAAAGAGATGAAGAGATATTTTATAATATCAAAATAAGACAAAGGAAGAGAATGAGTCCCAGTTGGGGCAGGGACCCGCTAGGACATGCACTACATGAAGAACATCGCAAGCAGAAGTGTAGGATTCTGCGGCATTTCATGTTTCAACGGGGAGGGAACACCGCCCCCTCCAGGCATACAGCATGCACTGCACTAACGGGAATAACATGAACTTACTGGTTTACACACCCGCAATCTATATTTACTCACTCTCTCATTCCACGTCTTCCGGTATGATTATTGTGCCAAGAATAATTAATCTAATAATATAGTTTACCTGGTGAAAGGTGATAAACCATGAACCGGTAATTAGGAGGCAGCAACGTTGTAGAATCTTGATAAAATAGTCGTCAAAAGAAAATAATCTGTAAAACGTAATAAAATAAAAATCATCTTGTCCTGTTATGAATGTGCTGTATTATAAATAGAAGAACACTATAAAATGTATTGCAATGAAAGCGATATTACTCGTATTCTTTTATGAGTGTGACCAGAACTGATCGCCACAAAACTTTCTCTCCCAGTTCTAGCTCTTCACGCGTCCCGCCTATCCACCGTCTCTGGCTTTGCCCCTCCTTCGCTCCCATCACCTGTGCTGCATTCTCCCTTCCCGCTTCCGCGTGCTGCTTGCACTTTGCCCTTCATCCCTCCCCCTGCTCGCTCGAGGGCTCGGGGGCTTCCTGATCAGGGAGGCGTCACATGCGAGCGGGTGCGTTCCCGCAGGCTAACAGCCTGCCCTGAAATAACTGCATGCAAAGGACTCGCAAGGGTGGCCGAGACATTTCTCGTAAATCGTTTCGTATTAAAGTGAGAAAGAGTAGCGATTCAAACAAATATTGCTGCGAGATTTGTCACATTACGAATATTGTATACAAAATTGCAAAAAGTTGTTCCCGAAAAAGTTAGTGAGATGAAGTATGGTTTCAATAAAAGGGAGAAATCAATGTGCCAATTAACCTTATTGTGGACCTGATAGTCACTTCAGATGCTCATTTCATTATTATTCCAAATGTTATTATGATGATATGAATTTTTTTAGGAATTTATTACGTCATGTTTTATAATATCTACGAACATATTTTTGGAAGACTTCATGAGTTGCTCCTGCACTAAATTTTTAACAATGTTCATCTCGTAACATACAGGTTGTTTGAACAGTGAGATACGGAGATCAACTGTAAAAAATTCTAAAAACGTCTACCGTTGAGATGAGTTTTAATAAAATCGGATTATGAAATATAATCATACCACAAAGTCGGAGAGAAAAACATTTTTATAACCTATTATATGATTATACTTCCCTGTTAAAGAGAACCTGCATTTTAAAGAGTATATACCATAAAAAATTCCATTTCGACTCTTTATCAACAAATTTATTTCTTAAAATAGATGACTTATAAGTTTTTTTAAAAATTATAGTTCATTAATTTTAAAAATTCGTTCATTTTTTCTTCAGCTATGAACATTTTCCTGCCTTGAAATTTTCTTTACTTATTTGTTGCTGTTCAGAGATATCGGTACTGCAATATACTTATTATAGATGTAAATATTAAAAGTCGCCTGATAAGGACAAAATGCACGAGTTGACTAGCTTCAACGTCCAGTTTAACTTCAAAATATAAGGTTCAATGTTGTGTATAACTTTGTATTCGCAGTCAGTGTTTGCCTTTTTTTTGATATTTGAGAGGAAATAAAAGAAATACTGTTTTTCATGTAGTATTTGTTCTTTCACTTGAAAAATCTCTCCATTTGAAATGAAGCGGAATTGTAATTTCAAACGTACAGCTTATTTAAAAAGAAGCATTTAAATCACATTAAAGGCAAACTTTCGTTGTTCTCGTAATCAAATCGTACCGTAAAGTTAGACTTTCTACTCATTAAACTGCAAG
>BLKR01017236.1:0-13860 GCA_011170035.1 Teleogryllus occipitalis
ATTCTTTGACACTTCCTTGAGTAATAACAAATTGTCTTGAAATTAATGTCTTGGTGTTTGGTATATTAATTATAATATACGTATTCTTATCCTCTATATCACTTAATTCTAAATTTTTCAATTCCTCTCTACGGCAAGCTCCAAAAACGCCAACTATTAATGTCACCTTCATCATTAAATAAATTTCATTATCTGCCTCTATTAAAAATTTATGTACGTCATCTTTCGAAAATATTTTAGATTTCTTGCTCATGTATCCTTCGCTCTTTCTTTTTAAGAAAGCTATCAATTGTGTGAACTTACTTATGTCCACATTATCATTAAGTAATATTGTACTCTTTAACATGGAATAATGTGACCATAGACTTGAGGGTTTTTCTTTTTTAGACTTACCAGAGAAGTACGCCATCATAACTTTTTCCGAAATGGTTTTAATATGTTTGGTTGCACTCCAGTCTCTAAATAAAGTGTATTCACGCTCATATTTTTTTCGTGATTTCTCTGGTAATAGCATGTCTAGAGCAGCATTTGCTGCTATTTCGATGTCAGAATCACAGCTGCTGTCACTCATATTGGAAAAAAATACTCTTACACCGTGGAAAGAATACACAAAGCTTGAGGTTGACACCAAATGTGTTTCAATTGTTATCATTGTTAGAAACAGGGTCGCCACTTCTAGAAAATAAATCGTTAGTACTAAACGAACGCGTAGGACGATCTTTTAGATTAAATCTAACTAATTTTTACAAAGTGGATAAAACGTTGTACGATATACGTGTCGTAACATCTTATTACAATACTCGATTGGTTACCAAACTCGGCCTAACGGCCTCGTTTGGCAATCTTCCAATCTCGTATTGTAATAAGATGCTTTACGACACTTATATCGTAAATAACTATTATAGTACAAAGCGTACTTTCGGTCCATTATTTACTGTATTATTCAATTTTGTTTATTTTTAATATAGAAGGTCTTCTTGCTTTGACAATGTGGTAATAAATAGATCAAATCATTATTTACATAGACATACTAATACATAGATTATAATTGCTTTAAAATGTATTATTGAAGTCCCTACAAACGTTGCCAACGTATCAACTTGAACATCCACAATGTAATGGAGGCAAAAAACTCGTACTTTGAACAAGTTCTCTACGGCAGAACTATAGCACTGTCACTATCTTTGATTGTGGCCGGAGAATTCGAATATGCAATAAAAACGGGGGTTCCAATTTAACTTTTTTTTATTTTTCCCCATCCCCATCCCCGGGAAGTAGGCATGACGGTCGGGTTTGGTATCTTTGGATGGGCCTTGTCTATACGAACAATTTTCACTTTTCTTGATACGATGCTCACTTGTCAAGATATTTCCAAAACCAGTTTTAAATAAAACAGCCGGTATAAACGGAAAATGTTTCAATTTATAGTGTTGTTGTCTTTATGCTTTTACACATGCCCCGAGGATGGAATAAAAATATTTTGAAACGACGGCAAACTAATATTTTCATCCCATTCCGTTCAAATCCCTTAATAAAATGGTAGAGAATTTGAATTACTCACATTTTTCACGTATCTATTTTATAATAATTCAAATATGTGCTTAAACTTTGAATGTTTCAAACAATAGCTAATTGTTGAACGTGATAGATATTTTTTGTATACTAGCATTATAAACAACCCTTTTCCATGAGCAAAATCGTTCATAATTTGGCATATTATGGCACGAATCATTACGTCATCGCTATTTCTGCTCGAAATATGACTCGTCACTGACATAATAGTCACAGCCCCCATTTATCATCAGTTATGGAGTATAAAGAAGGCAGTGGTACCATGTAAATATATTCTGTGTTCGCAGTAAAATTAAATATATTGTGAAAAAACTTCCACTTTCAAAATCTAATCTATTAACTTATTACTACTTTAAAATTACATGTTGATGTTATTCAGTAATATTTAACAATAACAAAGAACATTAATCCGTTTTTACGAATATGAATACTAATAGTACAGTTTGAAAAAATTTGTCAAAGATACTCCAGAAGATGTATTTAATTCCAAAGTGCTTATTTTTCTTTACTTTCTGCACTAACCAATATCTTGTTGTAATGTAAATCTTATTATTCACTGATTCTTCAATGTAAGATTCAGCTACATTTTCAAATGGACACCCTCAATGACATGTAAGTGTAGTGATATCACCGCCATTATCGGCGAAAAACGTCGTATTTGTCGTCTTAAACGAACACATTTACATGTCTTCAATTTCGAATATGTTCACCATAAGGTAGTCGCTTTACACGCTGTGGACTTAATGTTTAAAGAATCATGTATCATAACTACCGTTTTTATTCTAGCATGTACATTATAGTAACTTAACCAACCTCCTCCGACCGTTAGGAAAAAACAACAGTTTCGCATATAAAATGTGCATATTTTTCACCCACCCAGCATTCATTTTCTGCTTTTTCAGCTTCTTCCAAAATTTCTTTTGGCAAAGAATCCATAATGTTTGAAATGTAACTTTCAACCTAATTGCCATTTGTAAACAAATTATTTGCTTAGGTAACAACCATGACGTAATAACATGAATCCGTGATTACAAATTAATATTTAAATTGGCTTCACTTCCTTAAATTTTTATAATAGTTAAACAAAAAATAGCGTATGCAACTCGTTTATATAAGAAATTATTACCGAACTCACTCCTAACGTAGTTCGTTGGGTAATATTTTCTTATTCGTGCAAAAAAACAACATTATAAACTAATTTCATAATATACTATTATGGGTTCGAAGTAAATAAATTCGGATATTAATTTCAAAACACTAAACAACTCAAATATTTCGTTTGTAATATATGACCATCAGTGTGTCAAAGTAATTTAATTGCACATTTTATTTACCAAAATGTCTAAATTAGTTGCGATTAATTATAGTTTTACTCTTATTTGATAGAAGCAAAATATAACTGGATATTAATTTACATTGGAATACGTTGAAAATATTCCAATCAAAATTAATATCGTGTTATATTTTGCTTCTATCAATTAAGAGTAAAACTATAATTAATCGCAACTAATTTTGACATTTTGGTAAATAATATATGCAATTAAAATATTTTAACACAATTAAATAACCTTCCGTTAATCGACGCCTTGCAACTCACATTAAACACAAACAACAATCAAAAAAACTATTTTTTGACAGTCTGTCTCAGAAGATTAAATTGCATGTAAATATATTCAGGATAAAAATATATGGACTTTTCTATAATCACGTTCCCAACCTACCATTCCGACGTACCCTCAATGGAGGGAGTCATCTCTAACGGTGTGTATGTATTTATGTAAACTCTCTGACTTAGATGTTCACCGACTTCCTTCGATGCAAGCTTAGAATCGAACAATCATTTTCTTATAATTGTACACAAAAGTAGACAATATTTATTGTAGTGGCGATCACATATATAACGAAAATAGTAAGGATATTTTCCAAATTTTAGTAGCACGCAAATATTCAATTGTTATTAATTTTCATTAATGTGTAACAAAAGATTTGCTATTGTAGAAAAATTTGCAGTGGTGTATGAAACGTATAATAACTAGAATAGTAAACCTAATTCTGTAGGATGGCATTTGTCCGGTATTCCTGCCGGACCTTGGGAGGTAATCCTGACGGAAGATGCTCTTTAAATGTTTGTGGCGCTTCAAATAGAATCTCCTACGCAACCTGATTTGGCGTCCCTTGCGTTGTCACTAAACTGTGTAATACGTAGGATCAAACTCCCGGAGCCTCCAGTATATAACGTTTGCCAAGATATTTGTGAAGGGTGAATAGGAAATGTTAGCGCCACAGCCCCATAATTCAGCCGCCTCCGGCAAGGGGCTTATCGCGGGTCGAGTTGGAGCCTTGGGGAACACCGGCGGAGGCGACGATCCTCTGACTGCAATCCTCCGCCGCACCTTCCTCCGTCCCAGCTCCACTATGCCTTCGTCCTCGTCGCTCCTCCGCGCTCGTCCCCCCCACCCACGCCCAACTGCGATTCCCCGCCCGCTCCGCTGTCCTACCATCCCAAAACGCCCGTCGCACACACACACACACACACATACCGGGTTCGCCCATACACGTGCCTGCTTACGTCGCCGCCTCCCCAAACCATCTCACATTTAATGCAAGCCCCGCCGGCTCACTCATCTCATCGCTACTCCCACAGCCCAATCCCGCTCTAGCTGCCACGCCCACTCGCACAGTCCTCAATCGCCATCGCAGTTCCACATCATCCATGCTGTTCCACCACATCTACTCACTTCCACCTCATCCACGCAGTCTCACCCCATCCGTGCAGTCTCACCCCATCCGTGCAGTCTCACCCCATCCGTGCAGTCCCACCCCATCCGTGCAGTCCCACCCCATCCGTGCAGTCTCACCCCATCCGTGCAGTCTCACCCCATCCGTGCAGTCCCATCACCAGTCCCACCACATGCACACACACTCACCATATCCACGCACATTCACCACATCCACGCAGTCCCACCACATCCAGGCAGTCTCGGTCATTCCTTCACGCCTCCTACACTTCCCATGCCACCCAAACCGAGGCTGTCTACCAAATAGAGTCGTCCACCCGCAGATTTGTTCCCTCTTCTGTCCCCTGAGGGGTTGCCCCGTCTCCCAATTTTCCCCGCTCCTACCTCTCAATACCCCTCTAGTCTACTCCTCCCTGCCTCGCGATCGACGCACCTCGCCATCCCGATCCTTTAGTGGCGCCGCGCCTCCTCCGTCCCCGGCGGGATTAGCGGCGCGGGGGGTGTTTAGGTGGGTGCGATCGGGGCCTCCGAGGCGGCGGCGGCGGCGGAGGAGGAGGCGGCCTCGGCTTTAAACGCGGAAGCGGGAAAACTTTGGCAATTTAGCCGCACTGTTGACGTAGTGCGTAAAGGGCCTCGCCAAGGGAGGCCAAGAGTTGCGGAAGGCTCGGGAGGGCGCGGGGAGGGGGCGGCAGTTGCGAAGTCGGTGGCGACGGTGGGGATGCAGATGGCGGGACGAGGAGCACAGTGGAGGCACGAGAGGAGACTGTGGCCGGAAAGGTTGGGAGGAAGATAGAAATGGCGGTGACGGGATTTGTGGAGGGGAGTTGAGAATTAGTGACGACGGTGATGAAGATCCTGATGGCACTGACAAAGGCAACAACATTGTCAACGCCGGGAGATGGTATGCGATTGACGATTGCGGTGAGTTTGTCGACGGTGATGGTGATTGTAATTGGAGAAATTGGCGATTTTCAAATAATTGGCGTTGTATGAAGGGTAGTGTCGACAATAATAATAGCATTGCCGGTGACAGATAATGATCCTGATGAGTTGCACATTAGAGCAACGAATTCCCAGAGGTGAGGTTTAAACAGTGACGTTCGCGGATTCAGTTATATTGGTAGGGTCATGGATAATATTAGAGGAATTGGCAATAGCAGTAACATTTACAATGGCAGTGTTGATGGCGCTCGTGGTGATAATCTCTATATTAAATGAAGTGTATGATAGTTACAGTGGAGACGACATGACGATGGGAGTGACTCAATTAACAAAACTGATGTTTGCACCACGGAAACTCTAGAGGCACAATTGAGATCCTGAGTCTAAAGTAACAGTGGGGGAGATCTTGGTAATGGTAACAGCGACCAAATCCCGGTCCAGCGATGGTAACTTCAACCACTGGCATTGGCGGAGCTGCTGGCGGAGGGACTGCGTGGCGCTAACAATTTAATGAAAATGTCTATTCAATTCGTGGCCAGGATTTACTCGGAGGGAAGCGGTAGGCGAGGCAGCGTCCCATTGCCGATGCGTTCGTCTTTCGGCCGTGTTTGCATTGCCTCGCCTCGCCTCGCCTCGCCTCGCCTCGCCTCGCCTCGCCTCGCCTCGCCTCGCCTCGCCTCGCCTCGCCTCGCCTCGCCTCGCCTCGCCTCGCCTCACCTCGCCTCGCCTCGCCTCACCTCGCTTCTCACCGCCCCGGCCCGTCCGGACAAGCCACTCCTGCTACTCCCTGCCCCCCCCCCGACTCGTCCCACCACTACGCAGAGCCACGCCCCGCCAGGCCCCATCCCCACACACCTCGCCACGTCTCGTCTCCACCTCCACCGGTCGCAGCCAGACGGTTTCACTTGCACTCAGGGTCATGTCACATTATGGGCCGGAGTGGGCGATTTGTGGTCAAAATATCTTTCCTCACTCATTTCGATTGTTTCGTCGGAAATCTTGGAGAGTTCTATGATCAATGAGTAGATATTGAAATAATCTACAACATTGTTAATGATACAAATTTTCTTCACAAAAGCTACAAAGACATGTTTCAGAGGTTATTTTCCCAATGTCAGTTCTTTTTTAGCATGGAACAAATAAAATTTAAAATTTATAAATGTCTTACAAAAGTAATTTAACTGTGCTCATGTCATCTCGTGCCATCTTGTGAACATTGCACATTGTTTCAAAGATGGGTCACCCCCAACTGTTGCTTCGTTTGTAATGTAGGTCGAGTTCCGACAATGGCGGATTTCGAAAACCAGTTAGAATGGTTGGTTATTAGTGATTCCGAGCACGTCAACTACTAAAGTAGTGAGTGTAGTGCATGTTTTTTTTATCGGGAGGTAGCGGTGATCTCGCGCTGGATGACGAGATCCGGCGCCGTCCTACCGTCAGCTAGCGGGGTTCCCACAACCAGATATCTCCCACCAGCGGGACACCGCCCCACTCGGGGCAAGCTCTAAGCTCCCGACCGGTCCAGGCTTGTGAGGTAGTGTAGGGTATGCTAGTGTAAGTGTGTGTACAGGGTGAGGATAGGACAAGTAAGAGGAAAGATCGGGCGCGGTCCGTGACCGATTTATTTGGGTACTGCTCATGCATTCGCCTGGTGTTGAACGGAGAAACCACGGAAAACTGCCGATCAGAGCAGACGGCCTCTTTAATTCTCCTCCTGACAGCGAATGAATTCGACCTAGCTGTAAAGCTAGTGTCGAAAATCTTGCTAGTGTCGAAAATCTTGCCACTGTCGAGACTCGAACCTGGGACCTCCCGGTCAGAGACACTGCAGATACATCAGGTGATGCACTACACTGCAGATACATCAGGTGACTGCACTGCACTTTAGATACATCAGGTGACTGCACTGCACTGCATATACTTCAGGTCACCTCTCCTGGCCAAACACCAGTTAAATAGCATAGTTGAGGACAATGATTGCCTTCATAGAAATTAGTCTGTCCGCACTTATCGGGTGTTTCCGTAGTTCCTTCCAATCACTTCCAAACGGATGCTTGATAAGTCCCTTGTAAAAATGTGATAAAGACTGCACCATCATTCCCTTCCTTTTAGAGATATAAAAAAAACACAAAACATTTGATTCTCTTTACAGTCATTTAAATTTTATAAATTGAACTATTAAAAATATATTTTTCCTCATTATTTTGCACTTCAAACCAACCTACAATGAAACCTGATGTCCCTAACAATTTTATTTTCATATTTTCTCGAATCATTAACTGGACATTAAAAAAAATTAATTTTGCCCCCGTTTCGCGACCTTTGAACCACCGTGCGCGGCGCTCGTGGAGACCCAGAAGAGAGAGGCGAGGAAGCGGCGTCGATGTAAATTAAAGTAGAAAGTAAATGAACCCACATATCAGCTCTAAGAATAAGAATAAATAAGCGAACGGAGAGATAATGGGGTAGAATGTAGAAGAAGCAAAAAAATGAAACTGCTAAATGACGAAAATTGTAAACAAAAGAGGATGCCAACAATGTATAACTCAGAGATTTGTCGAATTTACAACACCAAGAGTTTGAGAAGAAGAAAACTTACTTTAAAAAGCAAATATCGATATATTTCAACTATTTTCTTTGCTGGAATTGATATAATTACATTTTTTCGCAGAGAATATGCAATAATATCAAGAAAACAAATTTTTATTATGTAAATGAGTCAATTACCATTTCAACCAAAATATTGCATTGCAGTTAAATAGGAATAATATAAAAAATGCAAACTATTAACATCAGTATCATTAAATAATTCGATCATAAAATGTTTTAAATAAATATTCTCATAATTGAAAGACCGAGGAGAGCAATTTGAGAGACTAAACTGGACTTATGCGTAGCAGGTGTTCAAGCCAGTTATGGTGATAGTGTTATCACCTTACTCGCTGATGTTATTTCCCATTCTTGTCGGATATCTCTATTTATTTTGTTATATTTATTAGATAACTGGTGTACGTGGTAATTCCCAGGAATTGTACAGATGCTTCACACTAAAACCAATAAATGCAGTTTCTTCACGTGTTCAGGTGAAAAAATGCAATATATTCAAAAAGTGCAATATATATATATATATATATATATATATATATATATATATATATATATATATATATATATATTTAAATGTTATCACGTGTTAAACCTAGCTTTCATCTAGATATTTCTCCTTTGTTTGGCAGGTTCAACTATCTTATGGAATGAATAGAAGAGGTTTTTTGTTTAAAATGTTGAGGACAAATATTACTTTGCCCACAGAGGACAACGTATTTATAGGTGAAATGTGTATTTATTGCACGTGTGTGACGTTTTTTTTAACAAAACGAGCAAGTCATCTCCTCTTTTAACATTGACCTCTACTCTATTCGCGTCCTTTTGCGACCTAAAATTCCTGCAATTAAGTTGTTTTTTTACTTGCGCTAGGAAAATAAAATGTCACTAAAACTCCATCTACTAACGTCACGCGCTCGGCAAAGCACGGTGCTTAGCAACGAGTTTCGTCATCCTACGCACAACAAAGGGCTTCTAAAATAAATAAATAAATAAATCTAACTAATGAACCACCTAATAATAAATGTTCCAACCTAAAATAAATAACTTAAAAAAATGGGTCATTTACCCAAGTATGAACGATCATAGTTCCGAAAAAATCCTTGGAATACGATTAGGAGGTATTTATTGTCGCGTCTTTTACAGTACAGAAAGGAAATTATCTAAAAACAAGTGTTAACGGTCAAATCATCACAGGATATTGTCTACACGATGTCATCTCATTGTTCTATTTTCTTTGCAATTGTTTTATAGGGGTGACTCATAATTGCAGTAGTACGAAGTATGTGTATTTATACAGAAGCACAGTGCCTTTTTAAATGCCCTACGATGTGTTAGCGACTCTAGCGATCCGCGCGGTGACAATGGAGAACTACGCCGCCTTACCGTTCGTATACTCCAGGCCGTGTATTAGGCCGCACTAAATTCGCAATATGGCAGCTTGAAAGATTTCCTGTCGGAATAGCCAACTTATGAAACTATAACTCTGATCAAGTCTCTCGCTTTTGTTTTGTTTGTTGTCATTCACAATCCTCGCGCGGTCTCGAGTCTTGTCCACTGTTCAATAATACATATTTCGTTTTTCGGTAGAATTAAAAAGAGATGTTCATCTATAAACGAATATTAACTCTGTGAATAATTATTAAGTTAATTAAGAATTATCAACTATTGCGAGCTTAAGAAGTGTTAAAAAGTGTCAAGTGCAAATGAAAAATACAACCTCAAAAGTTATCTGCGGTCATACTTCTATGTTATTAATGCTTTTGAGATGTGTGTCAACAGTTCCTTCACGTTTTGAACTGGTAGTAATGAGTTTTATTGAACGCAAATAAATACCACAATTATTGAAGTTAATTAACGTGATATACATGGTAGTTTTTAAGTGATCTAATGAATTGTTCCTAACAGTCCAGTTATGTCAATATCAATGCAAATGCATCCATTTGATTTATCTGTTCAATTATTCATTAGCTTTTAAAAATAAGTTCAAAAAAATAATGAAAATCATCATTAGTGTAAGTCTTCAATAACTTATCCATTGTTACCAGAGACAGTCTTTCTCTTTACCCATTTTTTCACCATTTCAATGGGGTGTGATTCATAAGATTGGGATAAATGGTAATAAATATGACTTTTTGATTTTTTTAAAGATGTTTATTTAAACAGGAATATACACAATCAATATAAATGGCACATTAAATATATAGTTGCACAATAATATTGAATCTTCTCTCTTATTATGACTACATTACTATAAACTTCTCCCTGAACATGCAGTTATTACACAGTAAACCCTCTCATTGCTTGTTAAATAATTCAAATCAAAAGTATATTATACTTCAGTTTCCATTACAAATTCATGCCAAATAATTCCCAATAGGCAGCCAAGCAGTACAAGATTAATATATTGTTTATTTATTGCCAGTTAAATACACATTCTTGCTGTGAAAAAATTCAAGGTAAGACAACGGTTATTTTCAGCATTAAAATTAGAGTATTGTGCCAAGGAAATTCAAAATGCATGTGGAATTTAGAGAGAGATGCGGTGCTACTTGCCCAAAACCAGTATTACAAGTAATGTCACAAATGCTACTAATCAAATAAGGTTACAAACAAGCTACAAAAAACTGAAACAATGTTGACAAGACTATTTACATATACATTTAGATATACAAGACAAGTACATCTGTGAAAACTAAGAATTATAATAATTAGAGAGATGATTTTTATGTCCTAAAAATCTTGAAATATGCATCTATGACCTAAAAATTCTGAAATATGCAATTAAAATTAACAATATTTCATTTCATGTGATACTTGGAATGAAAAGATGTATTTTTGTGCAAACATAATATAACCTAGCTCACTTCTCAGGAGAAATAATTGAAGTAATTATGCACCTTCATTAAGGACATTGTTTGTCTTGTTTCATTTTTTCTGCTTGGTATAAAAAATATATCAAGAAATATCCTACATTTGCACAAGTATTTTATTGTCTATAGAAAAGAAAAAACACAAAGTGTGACAAGCTTTTTCTAATCAATGACTGCTCCCAAATAAATAGATTCTATGACAACAAGGAATGGTTTAGAGATAAGTCTCTCTTTAAACAAAATAAATATAGGAGCATAAAAATATTCTCTTATTATTATATGAATATGCACCAACAGGAAAAAATTGCCAAATTGCACTAACATATTAATCTACATAGCATCCAATTCTAACCACATGTCAAGGAATTTCATTTAGCTATGCCCTGAAGCAATAGACAAAAATATGCAAAATCATAGATATGCACTCCCTATTAATAATAATAATAATAATAATAATAATAATAATAATAATAATAATTACTGCCTTTGGTGTGTTGGAGTTTGTATTTCTATAGTAATTCCTCAGGATGCACTCTCTTTTGAAAATTATAATTTCATTCTCCCTCACATGGGCATACCTGTCTCCCTTTCCCTAAGTAAAACCCATGTTCTTCACTATTCGCTTTAGGGAGGTCTGAGAGCCTTCAAAATTTAACGTTTCATCTCCCACAATCTCTGTGTACAGGTTGCTTATAGAAATACCACAACCTACATAAAATATAATCCTTGGTACTTGTTAAATAATACATAAAACAACACAAAATGATCATTGTTTATATTAATAAAACTGTATACTAACAAACTAATTAAAAAGTCTAATTGATTACCAGAATTCAAACTACAATAAATTTTATTGGCAATTGCATCCTTAGTGAAATTGTCAATATCTGTGACTGGACGGGATCTTTTACGGGTCTTTTTGGGTGTGGTCAGAGCTTCTTGTTGTTTATATTTGTTGATAATACTATCAACTGACTTTACACCCACCTGTAAACACACAACATCTTGAAAAAAAGAAAATTAGATTTATTACGATTAATACATGAGTAATGGTAAAGATAATTAACAACCATACTCATCCCAATTTTAATTAAGAAAATTACACTTGTAAGTTTTAAAAGATAAGATGTAGAAAAGAAAAGAGAAAAATCAATCTTACCTGTAATAAGTTTGCCACTCGCGTTATTAAACAAGAGTGGGTAACATGGACCTTTTCTTCCACTGATTCCTTCCACAGTCCACAAAATAAATTGATAATTCCCTTTTGAAGAGAACTTTGAATACGTGTTATCTTCAAAGGTTCAAAATTAAGTATAGACCCAGATGTTGTTGGGCTATCCATTATTTTCCAGTTATAATTAAAATGAATTCAGAAAAAATAATAATAATAATAATAATAATAATAATAATAATAATAATAAATATAATTAATCTAAAACAAGAAATACTAAAGGGACACTTAACAACAACAAATAATGAACTACAATAACTATTTCAATTAACTTTATTATTATTACTAAAGAAAACAATTGGAAAATAATAAATAAAACTCAAAAACGCCTAGTACTACTAAATAAATAAATTGAACGATAAAACGCAAAGAACGAAGAGCACCAAAACGCAAAATACAAATCTTTAGCAACACTCGTAAACTAACACAACTTCACTTGTATGGCTTTGAATGTTGGCGAAATCTACGGAAGTAGTCATTGTTTCATTGCAAACTTAAATTTTAAAAAATGTCCCTACCGCTTGAAGGTAATATATACAGGGTATTTGTGTGACGGTTGGCAACAACTTTTGCCAACATAAAACGAAACGAAACTACCCTAAATCGAGTATAAATGTATGTTCTCATTCGACAGTGACATTTTTCAAAAGTTGTCCCGTTAGTTCGGCTTTTTAGCTGGCCAGCAGTCTAATATAAGTGATCTGTAATGATTTGTGAGACTAGCCCGCAAGAATGCATGGAACACGGAACTTTTATGTAAGCAAAGAGGAACTAAGAATTAAATAAACAATAGACAACAGCGCCGCGTAATAATAATTATTAGGAAAGTAATAGAAAACATAAGGGGCGGAAATAGGCGTTATGAACAGTGAATAGAACCCAAATTTAGGAACATTTTAAAATAAGAATCACATTATTTGAGCCTCGGGTTCCGTAAATATCATAAATTGTGTAAATTGCATGTATAACACGGCGAAGATTGAGGACATGGCACCCATTGTTGTACTTCTGGAAGTATACAACAAGACGAGTTTTATTGAATATCCAGTGAATGCCTGGGTGGATTTTGGCCAAACTTACAGAAATTATAGGGAAAAATATTTAGATCAGGGCAAAATTAGTTACGGCGCGGGGGGGAATTTATGTAAGGCTTTAATAAATCAGTATCCAGTTCCATAGCATAGCGAGCTAAGAAAGAATTAAAAGAGCGACCGAAGATGTGACGTCATCACGAGTGGGGAAGACGGAAAATAAAGGTTTTTTGGAAAAAGGAAAACGGGAAAGGGGAATTCGGTAATGTGATAATTACAAACCAAAAGTTAATAAAACTATGAAAGAGAGAGTAAGACGCAAGATGCCCGAAAACAGTGAAAAATGTAAACATTTTCGAACATTTATTATGGTGATGGGCATATGTTTGGAAAAAAGACAGTCACTTGGATTGTGTAGACCAACAATGCAAACTGGGTTACAGACAGAAAGAGTTCGGGTCTGAGGATGATCGCACGCGTTTTTATGTTGTGTTAAATTTTTGAAAATGTTTGCGGAAGTGTCGTGTAAAACGTTATTAAGTTATTTTGGTTGCATAAAAACAATTGTTGAGACTGAGTGTGTCGAAAATTTATTTAAATTCATTTAGAAATTCACGAAAAAAAAGTCCGCATAGACAAAATTTACGCAAATTAAGTGTCAGGAAATAGGAGCGTCGCGAAATATATATATATATATATATATATATATATATATATATATATATATATATATATATATATATATTTAAATGTTATCACGTGTTAAACCTAGCTTTCATCTAGATATTTCTCCTTTGTTTGGCAGGTTCAACTATCTTATGGAATGAATAGAAGAGGTTTTTTGTTTAAAATGTTGAGGACAAATATTA
>BLKR01017237.1:0-13840 GCA_011170035.1 Teleogryllus occipitalis
TACACCTGCTACAGAAAATAATATACTACATATATAAACAAGATTTATCCACTTTTTTGTTAACACGATCCCACAATATTATTTTTTTCATAAAAAAATCGTCATTTTCTGCCACAGCACTGCAACACTGCTTCTCTAAGTTGAATACGTAGTTAACGCGAAAGTAAAATCGAGATATGAAGGATCGCTGTATTGAACGACTCTTCGAAACCTCAGGCTCACTACAGACAATACTCGATTTTCGCCTTGAAGCATTTTTCGGTGTCAAGTGCCTCCGACCAAACGAGGATTCTGACTACACCTGCTACAGAAAATAATATACTACATATATAAACAAGATTTATCCACTTTTTTGTTAACACGATCCCACAATATTATTTTTTTCATAAAAAAATCGTCATTTTCTGCCACAGCACTGCAACACTGCTTCTCTAAGTTGAGTACGTAGTTAACGCGAAAGTAAAATCGAGATATGAAGGATCGCTGTATTGAACGACTCTTCGAAACCTCAGGGCTCACTACAGACAATACTCTATTTTCGCCTTGAAGCATTTTTTCGGTGTCAAGTGCCCACCAAACGAGGATTCTGACTACACCTGCTACAGAAAATAAAATACTACATATATAAACAAGATTTATCCACTTTTTTGTTAACACGATCCCACAATATTATTTTTTTCATAAAAAAATCGTCATTTTCTGCCACAGCACTGCAACACTGCTTCTCTAAGTTGAGTACGTAGTTAACGCGAAAGTAAAATCGAGATATGAAGGATCGCTGTATTGAACGACTCTTCGAAACCTCAGGGCTCACTACAGAGAATACTCTATTTTCGCCTTGAAGCATTTTTTCGGTGTCAAGTGCCCACCAAACGAGGATTCTGACTACACCTGCTACAGAAAATAATATACTACATATATAAACAAGATTTATCCACTTTTTCGTTAACACGATCCCACAATATTACTTTTTTTTCTTAAAAAAATCGTCATTTTCTGCCACAGCACTGCAACACTGCTTCTCTAAGTTGAGTACGTAGTTGGCGCAAAAGTAAAATCGAGATATGAAGGGCCGTCGTCTTGAACGGCCTCTGCGTCTGCAACGACTCCCCTGAACGCGAGTGCATGAGCCGCCGTCGTCTGGCGCAGAATGCAAATTTCTTCTTTCGCTGCGTAATTGCAGGGCTAAACGCAAACATCCCGACGCCGAGCCCAGCCGGGCCTCGTCCCGCGCTGCGCCTGCAATTTAGTGATACGTTCCCGGGAATGGCCTGAAACGGCCGGTGATAGCCTCCAGGCACAGTGGAGGAGGCGTGGTTGAAGGGAACGAAAGTTCAGTCCAAACAGATGTACAGAACTGTAAAATCAGATGATTTACCGTTAACAGCATTACATTTTTGTATCATCCAGACTTTTAGATTACAAAAAAAGAATTGTACGAATAATAACCAAATACCACCCACGTGATTCTTGTAAGCCTTTGTTTATTAATGTAAGAATTTTATCATTCCTTTGTCTGTCGATTTACGAATCGGTGGTTTGTGTTAAAAAGGACTTGCTTAAGGGCAGGAATATATTTTCAGAATACACCGATGTCTATAACTATAACACTCGACGTAGAAATCATATTCATCACGTGACAGTATCAACAGTTCATTACAAAAAATTCACATACAATACATGAACATTATTTTACAACACTTTGCCAGATGAGATTAAACGATGAAATTCGATAGAAAAGTTTAAATCCCAAGTGAAATCGTTTCTGCTGCATAGTTGTTTCTATACAATTAGAGACTATATATCATAAGGAAGCATCATAAGGAAAGTAACATTAATTTTAGCAGTGATATTTAATAGATTTTTGGACTGTATAATTCTAAACAACCTGTAACAAGTATTGTACCGCAGCCTTTGGGTCAACGACCCCCATCTCCATCAGGTTTTTCGTTCAGTTTCCCTGATCCATTGAGCAAATGCTGAGATGGCCCCTTGTTTTGCTTCTGGACGTAAATGTAACTTCATTATCTGTGCACGCCTTCTAGAATTCATTGGGAAATATAGTTATTCAAATTATCGTTTTCCATGTTGTTGCGGCAGGAAGAATTATTCCCTTACGAAGGACATGATGAGGGATAAGAGCCCAAATTTATTGCAGATTTACCCTTGAAAATAGATTTTATTACATCGAAGCGAATATTTCGTTAACAATCCTTGCAAGAAAACCTCATTTTCCATCTGTAATCAAAGTTCAAGTAGTAAATGACTTAGGGTAGTGATCACAGAATTTTGAAAACGAGCACAGGAGCTTCGTTTGAATTAGTTGAATTGGACTTTTTCGAGTTGAAACTGAGTTGTAAGTAGGGAAGAAATTACATTTCAATATTACATAGTAACTATTTTCAATTATGCGAGAACGTTTGTGCTATTCTAGCACAACTGGTGTCTAGAAGTAGCAGCAAAATCGGTAGATCTTAGCTGCATGCACCAGTCTTCGAACCACTGTTTGTTTTACCGCGTCGCGCCTCGCCCCGCTTTGGGCCTGCAATTTAGTGATACGTTCCCGGGAACGGCTGGCTATAGTCTCTAGGGACAGTAGAAGAATTTCGGTTGAAGGGGTCGAAATTGTGGTTCAGGCAGACATATAGTCGTTAGTATAGTCCGAGAAAAATATACACAAAATATGTTATGAAATGGAATTGCTGTCGATTGCTGCAAAAATTTCTGGATTCTCGGGATTTTATAAATGTGTCCAACGTTTGTGTACAGTTCATTTGTACTCTTTTTGAACGTACTAATGTATCATAAACGAACTATTTTCCTTCTTAAATCATTAACGCCCAACATTATTTTGTGCGCTTACCTCTCGGTCATTGTCATCGAGATCTGCGCTCAGTCATTGTTGAGGCTCTTTGGTAGCATGTGTTTGCAACTTTTAGCGCTCAGCTATTGTTATGTTGCTAAATTACACTACTAGAGCGCCCGAAAGCCAAACGCTGGTTATAAGAGAATTATTTTTCTAAAAAAAATACGAAAATCGTTAGAACTTAGCTGCATATGCCACGACAACTTCGGTGGGTGAACCAAGCACTGTTTGCTTTGCCGCGTCGCGCCGCGCCACCCTGTCCCATGGGTTAGCAATTCAGTAATAAGTTCCCGGGAATGGGGCCGAAGTAGCCTGCAACAACCTCCAGGAACAGTGGAAGAGTCTTTGGTAAAGGGGGCGAAATTTTGGACCGGGGAGATGTATAGTTGTTGGTATAGTCCGGAAAAATATGTGCTATTAACTACTTTCTGTTCTTCTTAAGAAGAAAGAAGCTTATTCTTACCATTTTCATTACAATGAAAATGGTAAGAATAAGTTGCAACAAGACTTTTTAGCCACAATTCCTAGCGATTGCAGCTCATTACAGCAAAACTTGCTAATTTCTATTAACCGCGATTATTTTAATTTTATAAATGTATTGAACATTTGTGTACATTTTTTCGTAACTGTTTTGAATGTGCTGATATCATGTGAATGAACTCATTTTCTTCTTAAGAAAGACAGAAAGTAGTTAATTTAGTCTGTTAGAAAAAAAGTGACTGGAAAGAATTACCAAGAAATAATAAAGAAAGAAAAGAATACTTTCATATCATTTTTTATTATGAAGAAAAATGTTGTTGAAAATGTTTTTCAGGGTTGCTTTTGCGTGGAGAAATGCAATACATATGAAACTCAAAATTATATATAGGTATTGAAGAATGTTGTCCTTAGTATTACTAAGTTAGTAAATTAAAGTCCACGTTGTTTACGTCAGGTTAGTTCAAGAGAAATATTCCTAACTTCGTTCTTGAAGTTCTTAAAGTTTTTCTTTGTCAGAAGTTTGTTTGTCTGTCTATCTCTCTTTTACTGTTTGCCTGTCGTGGCTCACCAAGAAGATACTTTTTAATTTCTGACTCTAAAAATACATTTGGGTGCGTTGCAGTATGTAGTTGCGTGTCCACAATTGAAGGATCGTAGACGTGAGATCCCGAATTCGTATTTCGTAAGTAAGCTGGACTGATCGAGTGATGAGCTAATTTGCAATCTTCGCGTGAAGAACCCTGATATTCGTGAAAGACTCTAGCATAACTTAAATGTTAAACCAACGCTAAAATTTCTCCGTGCAGCCGTAGGAAGAAAGTTCAGCAAAATATGCACATTTTTGAAAAATGAGTGCCCTGCTGGTCTGATAAAAGTTAATTTTTGGTTAGGTGAAGTTCTACTATTTCAGTTTCATATTACTATTGTAGTTCCGTCATTAAAACGCCGCTGGAGTTCAATGATTGTTTGATTTTTTTCGTGTTTCCGGGCACGTCAACTGCTTTGGTCATTAATCCCGTCAGTGTTATGCATGTTTTCCCCCGGGAGATAGCTGTGATCTTCCCCCGCTGGATGGCGAGATCATGCGCCGACGTACCGTTGGCTAATGGGATTTCCCCCTAACCAGGACTCTCCCACCAGCGGGGCACCGCCCCAGTCGGGACAAGCTCTAAGCTCCCGAACGGTCTCCAGGATAATCTTGTGCGTGTTAGTGTAAATGTGTGTGTAAGGGGAGAGGATAGGACAAGGAGGAAGAAGGACAGATCGCGCTCGGTCCATGGCCCGTTTGATAGGGTACTGCTCCGGCATGCGCTTGGTGTTGATCGGAGAAACCACGAAAACTACAATCTATATTTTATGAAAATAAAGAGATTGATGGATTAGACACATGACTCGGACACGGGAGTGTTTTTAAAAGGTTATAGAAGGAGGATGGATATGAGAAAGGAAACAAATGTAGAGGAAGATCATAGAAGGAAACAAATGTAGAGGAAATGTAGGAATTTTTACATGCGATCAGCACGTAATAAACGATGAGAGATATAACTATAGAAAATTTCAGAAGAAATCTAATCGAATGTACAGTTTCTGCACTCTAGGTTCCGAGTACAGCACTAAAGAAGAAGATTCAGTCAGAATAAATATTTCGAAAGATTCTATGGGCAAAAATGAGGGAAACAAGAAAAATGAATACTTTCTTAGAAATGTTTCTCAAAGAAAATTTAACTCATCCCACTAGTAAAAATACACGAGACCTGGAAATAGTGCTCGTAAAACTTTATGTTGCATTACGTACACGAAAAAATACAAAACTCGAATAAAATACGTGTTCGAAACTGCATGCAACCACATAAACTCTACAAAGGGTAAGTCTCCAGCATTCATGGCCCCCTTCCACACGCTACTACAGCCCAAGGGTTGGATTCCACCATTTGCATGTCGCTGTCAGGAAACAGTGGCAATTTCCAATTCCATTTGTGGAGCAAGGCCCCGGATAGCTCATACTCTTCATAAATATTAATTTGGAAAGTTTGCTAGGGAAAGGTTAACGAGTTCAAAATTTTGCGGTTTGCCTTAACTCATTTAATTTTTGTGCGTATTGCAAATGACTCCCGGAATAGAAAGTGTGGTTTGTGGTATTAATATTCCCCTCTCCGCAAATCAGCGAAATTTTGCACGTTTTTGGCGCTGGGGTTTTCAACGTTGATCGTGAAAATGGAATGGAACTCTTTGAGGATTTTTTACGTCTATCGGAGCTATTTTCAGGAACTTTTTTGTTTCCAACTTTATTTGTCATTTGTTCTCGATGCTAAGTGCGAGATAAGTGTGCAACTATGGAACAAATAATCAGACTGTTACTTAGGAATTTTTCTTTATAAAAACATCTTGACCAGCAGCATAACGCTCGGACTATAGTCTACGTATGCAGAGCAAATGTCAGCACATGATTTGAATTCCGATTACGGTATAGTGTGATTTTAAACGCTGTCTGTAGGAGAATTATAGCGCCCGGCTTCTCTAATCAATAGATTTCTGTGGTTTCTCCGGTACATATCAGGTGAATGTCAGAGCCGTACCTCAACTTAATAAGTACTCGAATCTTTCCTTATATTTGGCTCGTCGCCTCGTCGTACATACAAACACATACACTCACACGTACACACTCACATACACACTCGCACGCATACACACAAACACACAATGCACACACATTATGCACACACACTATGCACTCACACTATGCACACACACTATGCACACACACTATGCACTCACACTATGCACACACACTATGCACACACACTATGCACTCACACTATGCACTCACACTATGCACTCACACTATGCACACACACACACACACTATGCACACACACACACACACTATGCACACACACACACACACTATGCACACACACACACACACTATGCACACACACTATGCACACACACACATTATGCATACACACACACACATTATGCACACACACACACACATTATGCACACACACACACACATTATGCACACACACGCACACACACACTATGCGCACACACACCACGCACATACCACCCACGCACGCACGCTCGGAGTAATACGAGGAAGGAAATCTCCACAAGCCGACATGTAGATGGGCGCTGGATCTCACGTTCCAAGAAAGCAAAGATAAACCGCATCCATTCAGGACAGATGATGTGATAAAGACATACACCACATACTACTATAATCTCGAATAGATGAAAACTATGTCATGAATGTGACATTAGATTCACGAGTACTGAACTTTCTTGCTGTTTGGCATTTTTGTTTTTAAGTAATTTTCTAAACCTATATTTACTTATATTATGTTGAAATTGCATTATTCTATTCCTCGACAATAAAAATATCTATTGATTTCTTCATGTTTCTTTAGTCAAAAAGATTGAAAAGTGTATAAATCCAACATGAAAATCAAATTCTTCCTTCCATAGCAATGCTGAGTAATTGAGTTTTTATTGATCTCATTATGTTACGGAGTAAGTAGAATTAACAAGTAATACATTTTGAAAGTTTTTTCATTTTAGAAATACCAATGGGGGAAAAGCGTAAGACAAAATTGTTGAGAATTTACTAATTGAATCATCATAGTCAAGAGTTTTGCGCTGGTTCGAAGAAAGGTATCCGTTGCAGAATAAAAACTACCAAGTTTAATACATTTTTCAAAATTAAAGAAAAATAAATTAACTAATATGAATCTCAAACCATTTTTTAGAATTGAAAGGTAATAATTTCAATTTCTATTACAAATGCTTTGCATCATGGGATATTTTATTTTCCTTGAATAATACTGGTACGTGTTGTCTCAATTCAGGTCGAATAAACAGAAACACTTTTTTTAAAATTTGTAACTTTATCATTTTGTTCTGGGTATGTGTACGCTGAATTTTGATGATGTGAAAGTGTCATTTTAGTTCTAATAGTTACGTATTTTCTTTCCAGATTCATTTTAAATGATACGCAAAGTAGTGTTGTAGTAAGTTTGTCGATTATATCAAAATTTGTTTTACTCGACCCAGTATTCTGGAACACGTGCATGTTCATTTCACTTGTTTAACACCAGTAGCATCATAAAATATTAAAGATGCAAAACCCCCACTCGTTGATAATTAATCGTATCAATTATACAGCCAACGTGTTGTGTGAAGTGCGACAATTTTTAATGAAGGTCAATAAATGATGTTCTATGCGTGATTGAATGTTGTTCGTTGTTTACTCATTGTTAGATAATTGGATGGAGGCGTTTTACCTTCAATGTATTTCGACAAAAAACATGTGCATCTAAAACTGCAGCAAATTTTTTTATTTCATTTAAAGATTTTATTATCTTTTGTGGTGTTATTTTTACTTTTGTGTCTAATAGAAGTTTCCTATATTTTGACTTTTTGTTCTGTTAATATTTGGAGTGCCAGTCTCATGAACATTTTTTTCTTCTGCTGCTTCTTTTAGTAAGCTCTTCCGTTGTATTTCTATTACTAAAGAGCGAGTTTAGAAAAGATATAATTAAGAAAAAGACTGCTCCGATATTCACCTGGATTTGATCACAGAAAATCACGAAAACGTCCTTCAGCATTAATAAGATCTCTTGAGATCTTATGGAAACTGTAACGTCGTGCAACCTCAGTTAAAACTGGTATTGAATTCTATATCATGTACCGGGAGCGGTAGCTCAGTGCATCAACTGAGTCTGACCGGGAGGTCCTAAGTTCGAGTCCTGTCGGCGGCAGAATTTTCGACACTAGCTTTTCAGCTAGGTGGAATTCAGTGGCTGTCTGGAGGAGAATTCTAGCGGCCGGCTGCTCTGATCGGTAGTTTTCCGCGGTTTCTCCGATCAACACCAGGCGAATGCCGGAGCAGTACCCTAACAAACGGGATACGGACTGCGATCGATATTTCCTTCCTCTTCCTCGTCCTATCCTCTCCCCTTATACTTACACTAACATGCACTACACTACTACATATTCCGGGAGACCGGTCGGGAGCTTAGAGCTTGTCCCGACTGGGGCGGTGCCCCGCTGGTGGGAGAGTCCTGGTTAGGGGAAAACCCCATTAGCCGATGGTAGGTCGGCGCCGGATCTCGCCATCCGGCGGGGGAAGATCACCGCCATCTCCCGAGAAAAAACGTGCATTACACTAACAGGACTAATGACCAAAGCAGTTGACGCGCACGGAAGCACGAAAAAATCAACCAATCAATCAATTCTACATCATCGGAAATCGAACATCGTACTTGCTGGTGTACAAAATTACAGTTGCAGAGTCGTAACTACATGCTGATGAAGTTGGTGTTCAAATATCTACTTTCCTCCATGTATTAAACAAGGCAGGAAACTGTTTATACGAGTATAACGATCAATTTTCTGTCAACGGTTTCGGTTTTTAGTGATAAAGCGTATGGGTTTGGTTTTCAAACGTTTTTCTACGTTTTTATTACATAATTTCCTAAATTGTACTAATCTACAGACCTAAATTGAACATTTTGACGATTCTTATCATGTCTCGGACAAAAATCTTTGTAAGATTCCAAATGAAGAAATAATCACGAAATGTATGTTCCTGAAAATTCGAATAATTGCTGCCCTATTTGCGCCACTTTCCGAAATACGAGTTGAATAATAAGATCCACCAGAGAATCTTTCCTATACCATAACAATTTGCGTTTTATTCGGTTATAGCCTGTTATAACCATATAATTAATGAAATAACTGTTTGGGTTTTGTTCTTAGTATTGAACAGGTTTTTAACGACTTCTCTTAAGATTACGGTTTCGGTTTTAGTTTTATGTTTTGGTGATAACGCAGGTGGACTTGGAAAATTATATTAACCAATAAGCTTACGTTAACTTTGTTGCCCCCGTGCATCCCCGGGTACCCTGGGTCCCCGGGTAATTATTAATCACAATCATCTAGTCAAGAAAAAGAAATGAATTCATGCATAGCAAATCCCCACTCCTCGTTGCCCACGTCCTCCTCCCCCTCCTCACCCTCCCTCTGTCCTTCCTCCCACCACCCCCCACCCCCACCCCCGCCCCTCTCTGACCCTCTCCACGCCCCCCTGCCATCTCCGCCCCCCTGCACCTCCGCCCTTATGTGCCCCCTCTCCGCCCCTATGTGCCCTCTCCGCCCCTATGTGCCCCTATGTGCCCCTCTCTGTGCCGCTCTATGCCCTCTCTGCTCCTCTGTGCCCCTCTGTGCCTTTCTGTGCCCCACTCTGCCCCTCTCTACACCTCTCCGCCCCCTCCTTTCCGCCCCTTTTCCGCCCTTTCCGCCCCTTTTCCGCCCCTTTTCCGCCCCTTTTCCGCCCCTTTCCGCCCCTTTCCGCCCCTTTCCCGCCCCTTTCCGCCCCTTTCTTTTCCGCCCTCTTTTTCTCGCCCCCTCTTTCCGCTCCCTTTCCGCCCTCTTTTCCGCCCTCCCTTTTCCGCCCTCTTTTCCCGCCCCTCTCCGACCCTCTCCGACCCTCTCCGACCCTCTCCGCCCCTCTCCGCCCCTCTCCGCCCCTCTCCGCCCCTCTCCGCCCCTCTCCGCCCCTCTCCGCCCCTCTCCGACCCTCTCCGACCCTCTCCGACCCTCTCCGACCCTCTCCGACCCTCTCCGACCCTCTCCGACCCTCTCCGACCCTCTCCGACCCTCTCCGACCCTCACCGACCCTCTCCGCCCCTCTCCATCACAACCCAATAAATGAAAATGTTATAGGAAAATGTATGGACTTTAAATAGGTTTTCATTCTCTTTCTTCAATTTTATCACCGGAATTTTTCGAAATGCTCGCAAAAACCCGTACAAGTGTGCACTTTTATTTTGCTTTAGAGAATAGAAAAGGGGAATACGAATAAATTCTACGAAATATCTAGCAAGCAGTAACTGTTATTCTATTTTAAAGGTCAAGTGCACAAAATCAATAAATTCTGAATTAGTGTTTATGTATGTGAAAAATAAACTATTATTCTTTTTCTTTCTAGGAGAAAAATTTGGAAAAGAGAAGCCAAAATTATACTCGACAAATCTCAGTGAGAAATCATGAAAATCGGTTCAACTTTTCTAAAAATTAATCTGGGTAGACTGACATATCGTAAAAGTAATTGAAATAGTTTTGATGTAATCTAAATAAGCAAATGAGATTATTGAAAGGAAGTTATTATAGAATCACAGACAGACACTCCAATTTTATTTAAATAGACATTTCAAGCACTACCTAATAATAATGAATTGAACGCGCATGGTGTTTAAAAGACAACTTGCCCCCAAAAGCTCAAATCGGCAGAAACACAAAAATTCTCTGGTCGAACGCGAGAATTATTTAGTTAAATGATGAATAATTAATTTGATTTTCATTTATAATGGTGCTCCATGAATAATTTATTACATAATGAAGACCGCAAATTTCGTCGCGTTGCATGCAGGATGGCTCTAACGCGTACAGAAAAAAGCTGAAATACAAATCGACTAAATGAAGGTGGGAAATCACCATTTATTGTGTATTCCAGCAGACCCAACTGAAAATATATCTCGCACGTAAACTACAGTTCTTGTTGGTGGAATGGGAATGTTAACTAATTATTCTGGAAATGATCAAGAATTAGATTCTAAAGCAGATGTGTGATTTATTTAACAACAAATTTATTTTTATTAATCAGTATATCAGCACTAATGCAATGTAAATATTTAAACATAGTTTTATGAACACGTGTTTTAATATATTAAATAGAAAAGTATAGTTTTCTAAAAATTATTTCTTTTATCATTTGCATGAAATAACTATTACATTTATAGCGAAAATTTTCAATATTCCATCGGATTTGCTATCAATTTCACATGGATCCAATACTATTATCGTTCATTTACTCCTGGGCATTTTATGTCATGTTCTATATATCATGCCTGTATCAATCGTTTTGAAGTGAAGTATTGAAAAAAAAAATCATGCGTGACGCTTATTTTTTTTTTCGAAATCAATACCAAGGGTGCTCTGCACATAAGAGACATTAGGGCTGATTTCCTGAGAATTTTCATTTCTAGTTTTTTTAAATTTTATGAAATTTATTATGTTTATTACAAATTATATAGCGACACATTTTCTCTTGGTGTTAACCATTTTCCTACCAAGGCTACTTGCAAATTTTCAAGTCGCATAATTAGTCGCATGTATTTACCCGAATGAGATTAACCATTATCCTACTTATGTTGGTGATTTAAATGTTAATTTATTAATTTCATATCACGTCTGTTTTTCTAACAGTATACTTTTATTATTTTCAGATCTTCAGTTAAAGCGAACGTGCTGTGTGAGAGGTAAGTAATCAATTTTCCTTCCTTTGCTTGACGCCGTGCCAATTGGCACGATTTTTTCCTTAAATGTTTAAAGAGAACTTTCTGAATTTTGATTGTCATATTCCGTAGTGCGTTTCAGTAATATTTCCCGACTATTATATTTGAATTTCTTGGTATGTTTTACATTTTTTAATCCATACGACATGATAGAAAAAGAATGGCAAAGATTGAAAACTCAACTAGATTTATTTGAATTTTTCTTTTTTTTTAAATTTATTTTAAGTCGCATCAACGGCTAGGTCATTAGCGACTAAATAAATTCAATACATTATATTTTACATTGTCAATTTTTAGTTTTTACAATATTGAGGTTACCGTACAGAGATGATATGGATATAAAAACATAAAACTTAAACGTGAAAATTACATAACTGTTAATTAGTACAAAAAAGGAATAGAAAATTACGTTATTCTAATACAGTTAAATATTTCCTGAAATACCTATTTCATTACAAAATTTTAAAACATTACTTTGGTAAGTATTATCACTTAGAATGGCACTAAATCTTTCCTTATCAAAGAATTGAGGTCTCACAGAATTGAATTGGGGACATTCCTAGAGGATGTGATTAATGTTTAGCGGGCAATTGCAAGAGGTACATACTGGGATGGAATTTTTCTCTAGTATATGTCTATGGGAAAATTTGGTATGGCCTGATCTGATGCGTGAAAGAGTTATTTGTTCACGACGTGAGAGATTTTCATTAGTTTTGAGGGCAAAAAATTCACCAATTTTCTTATGCGTTGTGCTTGCTTTGAGATTGTTCCATTGGTTTGACCACATCTTTCTCATGACTTTGCCAATAAACTTCACGTAATCCTCAATTGTATAAGACATTTTGTTGTTTACTTTCTCTTCAAAGTCAATAAGCAACATAGGTGTGGGTGATCTGCTAATCGGAGTTCTTGCTTCTACATTCTTTGTAATGTGGATCACCACAGGTTGAATACACATGTCAGCTGTCTCTTTGCAGATTTCAAGCAGGTTGGTGAAGATTAGTTGTAGGTAATTACTGGGTGAAACTTTAATGCCATTCGGTATATATGTTGATAAAATAATACATTTTTTAGTTGGGTTGGATTTGACAAGGTTCATTGACATTAGGAAAGCATAATTGTAAGCGCTATTTTTACTTGCAAAGTTCCTAAACTTGAAATGAAAGGTCTTCCATGGAGATTGGATGTATAAGCCCATTCTGTCTGTTTCCAGCGTATCTTGGATGTGGATGACATCGCGATCTTGATATTTATTGAGAATCTCGTTGAGGATAAGATCAGCGTCGGAGTCGTTCAAGTTAGAGTTGGAGAGATTCTTGGGAAAGGAATCGACAGTAAATTTTGGTGTGACCCAGGGAGGATATTTAGGTGTTCTATACCTTCCCACCGATATGTTTGGGGAGTTGTAGGCTCTGATTATATCTTTGGTGCTTTCGTAAAAGGTTTTTGGGTATGATTGTAGGTGGATGGGAGCAGATCTGATTGGTGGGTTAATATCATTGAGTATAATATTGTTATTGGATGAGGAGGCTTTGCTTATATATTTGATAGTCAGATAATCCCGTCGAAATTGCAGGGTTGGTTCTGAGGCTTCGATAAGGATGCTACCTGTTGGCGTTGTCTGGAAACATCCAGTACATATCCTAAGCGCTCTATTATGTACAGGATCCAATTTTTTGAGTAGGTTCTTTTTGGCTTTGTTATATATTATGCACCCATAGTCGATTTTACTACGAACAATAGCTTTGTAAGTGAGGAGCAAGGTATGTTTGTCTGCGCCCCAGTTGTTATAGTTCATGCATTTTAGTAGATTTGTTCTTCTTTTGACATCAGTGATGAGATCTTTAATGTGCTCTTTCCAAGTATGCTTACAGTCAAAAATAAGACCAAGGATTCTAGTTGAATAGACTCTTCTTATTGCTACCTCTCCCATTTTTAGATTAAGATCTCCAGCTATATTTTGCCTAGATATCAGGATGCATTCGGACTTGGTTGGAGATATTATGAATCCTGAGCTTAGCGACCATTTATGTATTGAGTTCAATGCATCTTGTGTAATACTCTGCGTAGATGCGAGGTTCTTTCCTTTGCTGAGGATTATCATATCATCCACATACTTGCGAATGATCGTAGG
>BLKR01017238.1:0-13823 GCA_011170035.1 Teleogryllus occipitalis
AAACGCATAAAATTGTCGAATTATATGATTTCTTCATCAGATTAAAGTTTACTATTATTGTCTTCGTGGTTTCAGCCGAAATGTTGTGGTTATTCATATTTAATGGATGTATGATGGAGATAATCACAACATAATGTATGAGAAAATAGTGTATTTAACACATTATACATTAAAAAACATAACCAACCTAGTTTTGGGGAACTTTTTCCATTTTCAGTGGTGTAGGCAACACCTTACTACATATAACATATCTAAAATATTCACAAATGTAAAATTAATACAAAGTATTTAACAAATTAATTATTAATTTCAAAGAAGATATTACTCAGGTAACGTGGTCAAATTTACCCATATTAAGGTACCAGTATTAAACACTAATTCTTTAACCTTTAATTCTGGTACCTTGATCGGTATAAATTTGACCACGTTACCTAAGTAAGTATTATATTCATTGAAATTAATAATAAATTTGTTAAATATACACCTTACCCTTTTTCTATAGATACATTTCTATAAACTATTTTCTCACGAATTGTGATCAGATTATCTCCATCATACATCAGAGACATTACTCATAAAAATGAGTGCAACTTTAAATACTATGATAGAACCCAACACAGTCACTGGAATTTACGACAACTTGCTTTTCCAATTTAACAATACAAATGAAAATTAATTCTTTCTCATTGTTTTCTCCCCCTTCCTTGGCCGTTGAATATTACATGATTCGTCTTGTAACCGTCTCCAGTATTCAAGGAGACGGTAAACAAATGAAGGAACAGCGAGTGGAAGTACGCACGTTTACAACAACAACAACAACAACAACAACAATAATAATAATAATAATAATAATAATAATAATAATAATAATAATAATAATAATAATTATAATAATAATAATAATGTATATAATGTAAATATGCTAGTATAGTACGATTCCAACTGTAATTTATAAGGTAAGCTTCTGTCAACAGATTTTCATTGTAAAATGTGTTAAAAATGTACTAAAAATGCTTAAAATGTACAATTAAAAAACAGGGCGAAAGATGGCTAAAAGGTGTAGCCGAAACGTCATCAAAAAATACTATATGTAATAATATACGCTAAATACATTTATTCTTGAATGTCAAAAATAAGTGGAACAGTTTGATTTATAAAAAAATCCTTACAATTATTATTAATATATTATTATTATTCACTGAAAACACCAGTAGCATTTATCCCCGAATAAACCCCGAATGACTTCAAAGTCGGTTTTGAAATGTCGCGATATGGCAGTAGGGCTTCTTCGACACAAAAGCCGACAAGAATCCGTCCAACAAACTAAATCTCGACCGCGCCAGCGCTGCATTGTAAAGCAATGGAGCTGGAAGGGGCGGCTTGCGTGGGCGGACAAGTCACAGTCTCGCGTTTGCGCCGCCACCGGCAGCGGTCGCTCGCTTTCCGTTGCGAGCTTCGGAAATGGCTAATTCCATTCGCGTCGTTCCAGCGGCAAAATGGCCACCGCTACTGCGCCTGTAAAAGCGCGGCCGCCGGAGCAGAGGGGCGGGGCGGGGCCAGGCGTCGTACACTGGCCTGCGATGAGGTATTACGCGGACAAATATGTGAGCGAACAAACTACACGAGGGTGATCTTTCGTTAACATGTGCTTATTTTCCTGAATTTTCCTTTAGAGAATCGTTATTAAATATTTTGATTAATAATTCCTAATTACAATTAAAAGCGATCCAATCAGCTCCTGATTACACTGTTTGTTTGATTGATTGATTTTTTCGTGTTTTCGGGCGCGTCAACTGCTTTAGTCATTAGTCCCGCTAGTGTAGTGCATGTTTTTTCGCGGGAGTTGGCGGTATCTTCCCCCGCTGGATGGCGAGACCCGGCGCCGACCTATCGTCGGCTAGTGGGGTTTCTCCCTAACCAGGACTCCCACCAGCGGGGCACTGCCCCAGCCGGGACAAGCTCTAAGCCCCCGACTGATCTCCCGGAATATGTGGTAGTGTAGTGCATGTTAGTGTAAGTGTGTGTGTAAGGGGAGAGGATAGGACAAGGAAGAGGAAGGAAAGATCACGCGCGTCCGTGCTCCGTTTGTTAGGGTACTGCTCCGGCATTCGCCTGGTGTTGATCGGAGAAACCACGGAAAACTACCGATCAGAGCAGCCTGCCGCTAGAATACTCCTCTAGACAGCGACTGAATTCGACTTAGCTGAAAAGCTAGCGTCGAAAATCCTGCCGCCATCAGGACTCGAACCTAGGACCTCCCGGTCAGAGGCGCTGCAGTGGCATCAGTTGATGCACTGAGCTACCGCTCCCGGTACACTGTTTGTTGGAGGTGGGATTTGACATACACGTTCTTAAAACTGTTTTAATGGAAATCAAGCTTACGCTAACGTATTACGCCAACGATGCTCTATTTAAGAAAAACATGTTTCTGAGAAAAACTGGTTGATATATTTTTACAACTGTCGTCAATTTACTGAACATTACACGAAAAATTTGATTAAAAAATTCCATCTTCAATAACACAGTTTGAGATGTCGTTGAATTTTTTAAAATGTTTATCACTTTTGATATTTACGAAACTTCAGTTTTTTCAGCGAAAGTCGAACATAAGATATTATTAGGTCAAATTTGCTCCAAAAGTGTAAATAATTTAAAGAATAAAAGATACTTTGGAGAAAATATCGATAATAGAGTAAAGGCCTTTTGTAATGTACCCCAGAAATGAAAATATTGGTTTTGAGGGTCTCAGGGCCTCAGAAGCGGCCAAAACGTTCCTGCAATACTCATTTTGGAGAAATCCCTGAGAGCGTAGTTCTCGTGCGGGCAGACGGACGGACGGATCAGCGGTCGGAAGGACGTTTTACCAAAAACCACGTTTTGGTATCAAGAACTGTCACTGTGTATTAGATAAAGTAATTTAATATATATAGGAGCAAGAATTATCCAGGCTTTTTGGTATCGGTGACTTATAGAACGCCTTTTCTATCAAAATATCGGCACGACACTTTTCTGCAGAATCACATAACGTCATCTTTCCACAAAATATACACGAGAAAGTAAAAGTGTGAATACTGATTATTTACAGATATTATGATTTACCTTCTACAAGTATTATGAATGGTCAATTGCAGCGGGTGTTTGAAACTAAAGACAAGTACATCGTAACTCAAATTCTGTATCCCGAATATTAATTTCAAGATGAAAGTTTATTTCAATTTCTTTGAGTTTATTGAAAGTGTGCTAGCACGTTGCCTCATAATAACTTTTAAGGATTTTTTGCTTGAATCTTGTTCGGCGTGTAAAATAATTTCGATTAAATTAATTACGAAATTAGGTACTATATCATTAGATAATGTCTTCACTGATCTGATTTCACCATTTGCTTAGCTGTAAGCAAGGGATAATATGATTAAAAACGCAATTGAAACGAACCCTGGCACTGAATTTTTTTTCTCAGAATTCATTCATATCGCGGCGAGATCACAGGGTGCTAAGATAAAAAGAATTCCACGTGTAGTGTTCACGATGTGGATAAAGAGCTCCGATTAATTAAGGGGCCGTTACAAAAACAATGTTAAAATAAAACTCTTATTCAGTTATTCTGCTATAATCCCACATTATACAAATTCTATGAAACAATTTCTCGGAACTGATGTCAATGTAAAATTAAATCCAAGGTAAATGAGAGTATTTAATGTATTAAAAATATTTTATTGCAAAGTGAAAAATTGCCTTACTCTTTTTAGAGCAATGACGAATATATATTTAATAAAATTCCGCGTTGGCTCATTTCCAGGAGTCTGTTTAAGTGTACAAGCACAACTTTTTCAAGGAATTACTTTCAAATTATAGGTTAATATCTTGGGGTGATTCAAATTAAATCCCTGAAAGGTAGATAGGGCCTATGACACGCATACTCATTTCATCAGATCATCGAAAAATCATGCAGTGTAAAATTTTCAACGATACTAAAAACAATTACATTGCCTTTCTTCTCTACGTGGACAGCTAGTTTTGCCTAGATCTCCAGATCCTCGCTCACATCTGCGGCATACTCAGACTAACTACGAGCCATATAAGACCGTTTCCAACAACTGGACGCTTATAACTTCAAACATAATGGCTCCTAGGTGTAGGTAACACTGAACGTAAAGAAGTACTTACAGTCAAACAGCAGCTACCATAATATGAGATACAATATTCAGTAGACGGCAGACAGAAGTAACAGTAGAAAACGCAAGGGAGACGGGAATACATCAGGGTCTCCGAAGTATGCTAACCTGGAGAAATGCAGAACTATAAACATTTGCTGCTCTGCAGGTGATTAAGTCTACACAACACTTGTGCTGTCTATACAACTGCACAAGAAATGAATTGGTCGAGCAATTTGTGTCGCTGAGGACCTCTACACAGATGTAGGGCGATTGATGGTCATTTTGGTATCAATTTTTTTAGTCATATTTAATTTCTTCTTTGTCTTCAAAACGTTTTTGAGGTAAATTTGTAACGATTGTTTAAAAAATGTTTAAATGTTATTATTCCCAGCCAGCCATCTGCCATTTACCTGAAAGGTATCATTCTTAAACAACACATTAGACAATAGTAAGAATGAGACCACTCAGTTGCAATAATTATTGCTGCAGCATCGGCTCTGCCCAGGGTTCGAATCTCGGCGGTTACGGGTTTTCGAACTTGCTGTAGAGCTAAGTGGCCTTCTAGGGGAGAATTCGAGCGACCGACTGATCGAATCGATAGTTTTCCGATAAACACTAGGCGCATGCTGTAGCAGTACCGTAACAAACGGGACAATAACAGCTCAATATTTCTTTAATCGTTCTTGGCCTTTTCAGTCCCTTTACACACGCACACTGACACTTATATGCACTACTCTACCAAAGGTATCGAGTGACTAGTTGGAAGCTTAGAACTTACACTAGTTGGATCGGTGCCCCTCTAGGAGGTCTACTTGGGTAGGGAAAATGTCAATCCGACGTATAGATTAGTGCCGGATAGCACATTGTCTTGGGGTAGGAACACTGCTATCGCCTAGTTATGGCATTCCCTCCATTCACAAAACTAATGACCATAGTGGTAGAAGCGCCTCAAAACACTAAATACTCCCTCACTCACTAGTTAATGGCCGGCTCCTCCAATGTGAAGCCAAGAGTTTGAAAACCTCCGCATTACGTACTAACAACAAGAGACAAACATTCAGGCTCGTAGTGGATTTTGAACCAAGGATCAATATCTTCAGTTTGTGGGCGCTTTAACTACTTCGTCCACTTAGATCTATCGCATACCATGTTATTCCGAGAGTACTGCCGTAATGAATTTTGTGATGAACAAATCACGCCTGCGTGAAGGTTTCTCGAGGATATCTCGATTCCCCTGTTTAACATTCCTACACTTCACCATAAGAAAACTGAGTATTTTACCATTATCGCTCCTCATCCATTATTATTAACTCTTTCACCACCCATTTGCAGTAACTTCGGCTAAGAACCCGGATCAGAACCTGCTGTGTTCGCGCTACATCCAAAATGCGCGCGTTAGCAAGTTCGGACAGCGGGCAACAGGGCGCAGCATTGTTCATGTAGCAACCAGACGACCGAGCCACCTGACCAGCCATGTCCCCATTCCAGCCTCCCATTGTCTGGCAGCGCCGTTATATACGGCAGCTTTGGTTAGCAAAGCCAGCAGCAATTCCTACGGAGACGCAGTTCCTATTCACCTTCCAACGCAGTCGCAACACGGTCAACCAGGCTGTACCTACGCAGTCAGCGCTGGACAAGCCAACTCAAAGCAGACGACACGGAGTCGCCCACTCGCAGCCCGTCACAACTCTGCCGTCACCATCCTCGTCACGCGCGCCTACCTCTGTAAGGTTCGCGCTAAACAACGCGGAGACAGCTCGCTGACCGTCGTAGCAGACTCTCAACCGACGTCACTGCGTGTCACACATCTAGTGTGGACACGCAACTCCCCGTCGGGACCTTTGATTGATTGATAGATTTTTTTTCGTGTTTCCGGGCGCGTCAACTGCTTCGGTCATTAGTCCCGTTAGTGTAGTGCATGTTTTTCTCGGGTGATGGCGGTGATTTTTCTCCTCGCTGGATGGTGAGATCCGGCACCAACCTACCGTCGGCTAGTGGGGTTTCCCCCTAACCAGGACTCTCCCACCAGGGGGCACCGCCCCAGCCGGGACAAGCTCTAAACTCCCGACCGGTCTCCCGGAATATGTGGAAGTGTAGTGCATGTTAGTGTGAGTGTGTAAGGGGAGAGGATAGGACAAGGAAGGGGAAGGACAGATCGCGCGCGGTTCGTGGCCCGTTTGGTAGGGTTCTGCTCCGCCGGTGTTGATCGGAAAAACACGGAAAACTACCGATCAGAGTAGCCGGCCGCTAGAACTCTCTCCTCCAGACAGCGATTGAATTCGACCTAGCTGAAAAGCTAATTTCGAAAACCCTGCCGCCGTCCGGACTCGAACCTAGAACCTCCTGAGCAGAGGCGCTACAGTGGCATCAGTTGATGCACTGAGCTACCGCTCCCGGTCCGTCAGGACCTCACTATGCCGACCATCGAACCGGGAGCGGTAGCGCAGTGCATCAACTGATGCAGCGCCGCTGACCGGGAGATCCTAGGTTCCAGTCCTGACGGCAGCAGGATTTTCCACACTAGCTGTTCAGCTAAGTCGAATTCAGTCGCTGTCTGGAGGAGAATAATATCGGCCGGTTGCTCGGATCGGTAGTTTTCCGTGGTTTCTTCGATGAACACCAGGTGAATGCCGGAGCAGTACCCAAACGGGCCACGGACCGAGGTCGAATTGTCCTTCCTCTTCCTTGCCCTATCCCTCCCCTTACACACACACTTACACTAATACGCACTACACTACCACATATTCCGGGAAACCGGTCGGGAGCTTAGAGCTTGTCCTGGCTGGGGCGGTGCCCCGCTGGTTGGAGAGTCCTGGTTAGGGGGAACCCCACTAGCCGACGGTAGGTCGCCGCCGGATCTCGCCATCCAGCGGGGGAAGATCACCGCCATCTCCCTAGAAAAAACATTGACGTGCCCGGAAACACGAAAAAATCAGTCAATCAAAACCGACCGTCGTAGCGAGTCTCATCACGGTTGCACCCCCAGTCGCAACGGAGGTGCAGCCCAGTCGCCTCCAGTCACGCGACCGTTGCAACCGGATGGCTATGCCTACATTAAAGCGCTACATCACAGGTCTCTGGCCGCACCGACCTGTCGTGGAGACCCCGCCTCAACTGGTCTCTGCCTACGCCACAGCGCGTCACACTGCGTCACAGGACGTGGCCAAGTCGACCTTCTTCGAGACGATACCTCGCCGGGAGTCTACACGTGCCCAACCTGGCACTAGGAAGTGAATTCAGGATCTACAGCATTACACTTCCTGAACAACACTTCACAGCAACAAGAAGACCTATTTATGTCATCTTGTCTTATGTGCCCGCCCTAAGGCGGATTCATGTATATTATATGATGTAGAAAATAAACCATTCTTCCTTTAAGGACTTCTTTTCATTCCATTCCTTCCAACATTCCGATTATACAACCAATAGTTTTAAATAATGAAAGATAAGCCTTATGGAGATAGAGAAAGATACCATCGATCGTCCGAGCAGTGGAACTTTCAAAAAATATCAGCGTCTAGAATGTACCTAGTGTTTTCTGGTGAACGCAATGTCTGTTGCAGACTCCATCCACGATCGCTAACGCAGAGGTTTAATAAAACGTCCAGTCGTACGGAATATTGGCTCTTCATATTCTATTAGCTCATTGGAACCTACTTGTGAGAACTCCAGAAATAAGGAGAACAGAAACGGCAGAAACTGAGAAAACCCGACAGGAAAAATCTTCCGGCACCCATGCTTTAATACAAACGTCTCCCTCGATGCTTTAGTTCCAGAAAGAGCTTCATCTAAACAATTAGCCCGCTCCCATTTCAACCCACAACACAAACTATGAACATAATTGCTTTTACTGGTAGGTAACACTGAACTTAAGAAAGTACTCGCAGACGAACGTCAGATATCAGTTTACGAGATAAAATATACAGTAGACTGCGAAAAGAGTTAATAGGAAAAATAAAGGAGATGGGAATACATCAGGAGCACCGTAGAATATGAATGTGGTTAGTCATCGTCCAGTCTGCAGTTGACTAGTATGCACAACACATGATTTGGCCGCCGTTAACGAAAGAGCGGTCTGTGTCGCTAGACGGCTGTAAACGGGTTGATGAACTGTTTGATACCCATTATGCAGTTTTATTTAATTTTTTCTTTGACTTCAAGAAGGTTTTAAGGTAAATGTGCAATGAATTTCTAATAAATGTTAAATATTTGTCTGAGTTCGAAAAAACAAAAGTCTACTACTAGTTCCAAAGAAAAAGGACCTCCTATATGCTCAACGATACGCCAACATAGCAGATTTGCATTGTGATATACATATCCCCGCTCACTGATCATCTGAAATCTATCTCAGTAACTGTCTTTAAAAAAGCAGCTTACTCAGAAAAAGTTCGTTTCCGATCTTGTTGTATAGTACAAACCCAACCTCTGAGCTAGCTAGAAAATAAAGAAATATTAGCTGTAGTAAAGAGAACTACAATAGCACGGAAATAAGAAATGATAACATAAAATTGTATTTGCAGGAGAAAAACTGCGCGGGACGGCAATATTGTTTCTGATCTCCTTCTTTTACAATATTGGACACATATGCTCGAAATGGGTAAAGGTTCTCACATTGCAGTGGTGTAAATGTATTACGTTTTACTAATAATGCGTTCAAAAACTGCACAAATGAAACGCCCTCTTGGTTGTCCGACAAACATCGTGTCCTTTTAGGATTTTCAAACTTCCGTTCGTCACAGAGTGCCATTTTTAAATACTAATATGTCCTGAGTATCCCTTCAGAAAATAGATGAAAATAGATTTTATTATTTTATGATTACAGATCTTATGTCTTAAATGGGTATATCTGAATGGAGCAGTGGTTTTATTCATAAATATTATATGAATGATGATGGAATGGTGGGAGAGGGAACGAGAACCTTGAGAAAAAATACCGTGAACCTAACGTGTCCTCCATAAATCCCGCATTGATCAACCAGGATTTGGAACCTGTTACCTACAGATGGACATTTTCGCTGCGACTTCCCCGCTGCGCTTACTGGTCACCAATAAGCCTTGAAGAAGGTCACATCATGACATCTCAAATGATAGCAACCCGGGCAAGAATCCGGTCGTGATTATGACGTCGAATAAGTAATTCAGTTCACACCGCCAGAATCGATTTTTTATAGAGCAAAAAATCGACGACGTACATACCGGTGATTATGTGACATGTTAAAAGGATCCATGAAACACAGCTTGTGCATTTCCATCAACATTAAATCAGTCGTTATGTCAACGCAGATTTCATGTTCACCTGACATTGTTTGAACATTATTAATTGAGACGGACGTCTGGCGGAGAATGTCTGGCACGAACGAAAAGAAAGCATATCGCAGTGGAAGACGTCATTTAACTTAAACGCTTCAATTGCAGTACTACTGGATCTGATGAAATTGTGAATTTCTGATGCAAAAGAATCCACTGTGTTCATTACACAAAGTACTACCTATCTAATACCTAAAGATAAACATAGTCGTCAGGTCTCGTCTAAATACCGCCCAATCACATGTCACCCAACGCTGCATTTAATCATTAATCATGTCTTTCGCAAATAATTAACACCTATTGTGAACAAAACTGAATTTTGACAAACGAGTAAAGGGGATGCAGAAAGGTTTCAAAGTGTTGCAAAGAGCAATTAATTAGTATGAAACCCGCCATCTGAAAGAACAGAACCTGCATATGGCATTTGTGTATTTTGAGAAAGCATGTGGTTGTTACCTATGATTTGTTTCTACAAATAGTACCTCAGCTTTACAAAGTAAAATCGTTTGATTGATTGATTGATAGGTTGAGTTTAAGGGCGCTTCAACGGCTAAGGTCATTTGCGCCCGTGTCAAATTATTTTAAGACCAGTGCATAATATTGCAGTTCCAAGCTAACAAAGAAAAATTATAATCTTTAATAGAAAGCAAAGTAAAACTGAGAAGGAACGTATCCTAATAAAAGGGTTTGGCAGAAAATTGCCAGATAGTTTTTTGTTTAAAAACTCGGGCTAAAAGCCAATAATTGGCATTATCATCTTCTCTCAGATAAGGCTGTATAAGCCAGTCTCTCGCAAAAAGCCAAAAAGCTTGCAGAGAGAAGATTCGTCATTACAAAGAATCTCCGCAAGGGAGCTAAGTCAAGGGAGGAAGACCATGGATTTATGGAATTCTTAATTCTCGTGAGCTTCAAATCTGAGTTATGCCACTCTGTTTGCCATTCACTGCGGATAGAGCGTTTTATAAACAGCTTAGTGTCTTCCGTGGGGACTGTGAAGATGTCTAATTCTCTTTTCTTCGAGGCACACTTTGCTGCCTGGTCAGCTATTTCATTTCCTCTTATTCCCACGTGTCCAGGGACCCAACAAAAGATTAAAATATGGTGGCGGACCAAAAGATGGTGGATTTGCAGTTGGATGATCATTGTCAGTGGGTCACAAGACGAGAAGGAGGAGATGGATTCAAGAGAGCTTTTGGAATCACTGCAGATCACTACTTTCTTTAGTGACATGGATCCAGCAAATTTAAGTGCCTCCAAGAGCGCATACTTCTCTGCGGTATAGACGCTGCACGAAGAGGCTAATTGAAAACCTTGCGTGGCTCTACTGCAGTAGAAGGCACATCCGACTTTGCCGTTTTGAGAGGAGCCATCGGTGTAAATAAAGTAATAGCCAGGATACGTAGATTTTATCGCCTCCAATTCCGATAAGAATGTACTGGGGGGAGTTAAGGATTTAGGAAAGTTAGACAGTCTAAGATCTATTATCGGTCGGTGTAGTTTCCAAGGGGAAACAAGTTTCGGGGGTTTTCACAGGGTTGGGTAGTTTTATATGAATCTTCTGTATGAGCATACGGAGACGGACCCCCAGGGGATAGGGTAATAACGATCTAAGCGCATATGAAGTCAGGTGGGTTGGATGGAGGACTGCTTGACGCGAGGGAGTATAAACATTGGATAATTTCGCGCCATAGGAGGCAATCAGAATATCCCGCCTTCGGCTCAGGGATGGTTCTCCAGCCTCGGCCAAGAGGCATTCGATGCGACTCGTGCGGTAGGCGCCTGTACTAACCCTTATGCCAGCATTGTGTATGGTATTTAATGGCCGGAGGGTTGATGGAGACGCTGACCCATACACTGCATCCGTAATCCAAGATAGGGCGGATGAGAGTTCTATACAAACGCAGAAGGCAAACACGGTCTGCGCTCCAAGAGCTACCAGTAAGAGTGCGAAGGAGGTTCATAGGTGATACACATTGGCCCTGTAGTTTACGGATGTGTTTTCGCCAGGTTAGGCTCTTGTCGAATGGGAGTCCAAGGAAGGTTGCGGATTCAACGAATGGAAGCTGCTGTCCTCCAAGAACAAAGTCGGGGTGATTATGGAGGTGATGGATTCTGCAAAAGTGCATGCAAGTGGTTTTTGAGGTAGAGAACTTGAATCCTGTTTCTTCGCTCCATTCCTGCAGTTTGTTGAGCGCAAGTTGTAGTTGCCTCTCAATAACTTGCACGCTCTTGGAGGAGCAAAAAATTGCAAAATCATCAACGAACAGTGATGCTTTCACAGGCTCCCGGATAACTGATGCAATACTATTGATAGCAATGGCAAACAGAGTGACGCTCAAAATCGATCCCTGGGGAACACCGATTTCTAACTGGTGACTAGAGGATAACACGTCGCCAAGGCGGACGCGGAGAGATCTTGATGAAAGAAAACCTACTAGAAACAAAGGGAGCCGTCCCCTAAGGCCCCACGTATGCAAGGTGCGAACAATACCGTACCTCCCGGTTGTGTCTTACGCTTTCTCTATATCGAAGAAAATTGTTTCCAGGTGCTGACGTAGCACGAAAGAAGTGGAAATCTGCGTAGCGAAGGTGACTAAGTGGTCCATGGTTGACCTGTGCTTTCTGAAGCCACATTGGAGAGGTGTAAATAGGTTCTTTTGTTCCAGGAGCCAGACCAGACGTGTATTTACCATTCGCTCTAAAAGCTTACACACACAGCTTGTGAGCGAGATTGGGCGGTAACTTGAGGGGGTTGTTCTGTCCTTTCCTTCTTTAGGGATTGGGAGAACGATGGCCTCACGCCAAATCCTTGGTATAGCATGTTCAGCCCAAATCTTGTTGAAAATGCCGAGGAGAAACGAACGAGCGTTTTCAGGTAGGTGTTTCAACATTTGGTTATATATCTGGTCTGATCCTGGAGCAGAATTTTTCGCACAAGCGAGGGCACAAAAGAGTTTTGTCCATGGACAAAAAGGCATTGTTATCTTCCTCCACGCAACTCGAGAAGTCTAATTTACAGTTTTCCATTTTTCTTTTCGTTTTGAAAACCAGAAGGATAGTGTACGGAGCTGGAGATTTGTTCGTAATGAGAGGCCATTTCTTCAGCAATTTCTTGTGGAGAGGTTAGGAGATTGCCATTTACCATAAGCCCTGAAATAGACGGCGAAGGGAGTCTTCCACCGATCTGTCGGATCGTTCTCCACACAAGTTTAGGGGATGAACGGCAAGAGAGTGACGAGATGTAAGCTCTCCAGGACGCAGCCTTACTTTCCCGTATCGTTAATCTAGCTCTGGCTCGGGATCATTTATAGTTTATTAGGTTTTCCATGGTTAGGAACCTACTAAGTTTTGCCAATGCCCTCTTCCGATCCATGGCACAGGGGGGTTTCGTGCATGGCCCGACGACTTCGGGATGGCAAATGAGGCCGCATGAAGGACGGCGTTATTAAAATGGGCAACCATAGCATCGATGTCGTTTGGGCAGTTTTCCGATATTCATAATTCTTTCTTGAATGTTTCCCACTCAGCTCGGTGGATTAGCCACCGAGGAGGGCGAGCAACGTTCAGATCGGGAATATCGAGGTTGACCCGAATGGGAAAATAGTCACTGCCATGCAGGTCGCCAAGGACAGTCCACTGTAAGACTGTAGAAACGGAGGGACTACAGAGAGCTAGGTCCACGGACGAGAATGTGTTAGAAGCTACGGAAAAGTGTGTGCTTTCGCCAGAATTTAGGAGAATTAAGTTTTGGTTATCTATGATATTTTCAAGTAACCTGCCTCTCGTGCACGACCTTGTGCCACCCCAGGCAGGGTTGTGGGCGTTGAATTCCCCCACAATGAGAAAAGGTGTAGGCACCTGAAAGAGCACATCTTCCAGTTCTTTTTGTGACACGACTTGTCCAGGCGGGATATAAACGTTGCAAATAAGGTAACAGAAAGTGTTAGGAAATTTACACGAACGCAAGATATCTGCTGAGTGGTTCGTACGTCTATTTCTTTCGATACCAAAGAGTCTGTGATAAAAGTGGCGACTCCGCCATGGGCGAGGAGGCCATCGTCTACGTCTTGCCTGTAGCAACAAAAGCCGCGTAGAGAGAGGGAGTGCTCAGAACGGAGATGTGTTTCCTGCAGGCAGATAACCGCGGGTCTATGTATAGACATTATTAACTTCAATTCGTCCAAACGGGTACGAAAGCCATTTATGTTCCATGAGAGGAGAGCCATAGTTTCTAGTTCTTAGGTTTTTGGTTCTAGGGTGGGTTATGTATCAGGTTTCTTTTTCTTCTTTTTCCTTCTTTGTTGGAGAGTAATGGCTTCGTTCATGCGGAGTTCCTCATTCCCAGCAGAGTCATCTTGACTT
>BLKR01017239.1:0-13819 GCA_011170035.1 Teleogryllus occipitalis
TATATATATATATATATATATATATATATATATATATATATATATATATATATATATATATACTAGCTGACCCTGCGAACTCTGTTCCGCCTTAACAGAGAACTCCTTTCCGCCCAAACATACGAAAACGCGTGAAAACGTGCGAAAACCCTCCAAAAGGTGCGAAAACCCGCGAAATCACGCGAAAACGTGCGTTCTCACACAGGAACGCTGTCGAACGGGATAAACAGTATCCTATGTCCGTCTCCTGGCTCTATGCTTCCTGCTCACCAATTTGCAGCCAAATCGGTACAGCCGTTGTTGAGTTATAAATAGTGTAACTAACACGACTTTCTTTTATATATATAGATGGAAACTGGGCGGGCGAGGTGATTCATAGGTAAGGGGCGCAAGCCAGTATAAATGAGTTGGTTTGGGAAAACGGATTCACCCAAGTTGTGCGGGAACCTACAAGAGAAGGGGCATTGCTGGGCGCCTTTCTATGCCGACCAGAGGACTTGCTTGTTAACTGTGAAGTAGTTCAGGGGATTAGTGACCATTCTGCAGTTCTTTTAGAAATAGCAGTAAATGTTTCTCGGGTTGAAGATTCTAAACCTACAATGGTGTATCACTATCATAAGGTAAATGCGAAGGGTTTTCAAAAATTTCTGAGAGGAAATTATTCCGACTGGTGTAGTAAGGGAAGCAGCGTAGAGGAAATCTGAGGGAACTATAAAAAATTATGATTGAAGGAAGAGAGCGCTTCGTACCACAGAAATATCTTAAAAAGAATCCAGATCCCGTGTACTATAATGAAAAGCGGCAGGAAGTATTATTCCGAAGGACAACAGGGATAAGAGCCAAAATTTATTGTTTATTTATCCTTGAAAATAGATTTTATTACATGGGAGTGTTCTTTTGTTTGTTTGTTTTTCAAAATTTAGGTAGTATATGACTTAGTGTAGGGATGACAGAATTTTGAAAATGTGCACACAATTCACTCTTCCCCATAGCACGTCATACGTAGTTTTAACTGTTTTTTGACGTAAAATAAATAAATAAATAAAGATAAGGAAACTGAAATGAAAAGTTAAAAAAGCTTACGGAAAGCGCGGGAGAAGTTTAGAAAATAGGGAAAAATTCAAGATTCTCTCTAGGGTGCTTCTCCAAGAGAAAGTGGCTGCACAAGAAAAATTTTTACAGTTAATATTATCCAAGTCTAAGCAGGGGGCAAATCAGTTTTTCAAATACATAAAAAGACGAAAGGGAAATATGGAGGACATTCCTGTGTTAAGAGATACCAATTAAAACAAAATTACAGAGAGCAAAGACAAAACGGAACACTTAAATCTTTTTCTGGTTTGGTATTTGCAGCAAAAAATGACGTCTGTTTTGCTGAAAAATGATATCTGTTTTGAACGGTTCGGGAGAAAGAACTATTACTAGACTACGTGACCTTCGAAAAATAATAGCGAGAATTGGAAAGAATAAATCAGTGAGCCCGGACGACATTTCGAGAGACTTTTTGAAAGCAGGAGGTGAAGCCATGATTTCGTATCTGTTACGACTTTTTGATATTACCTTAAATAATTCAAGTCTTCCTCAGGATTGGAAAGCAGCATTTGTAGTTCCCATTAATAAGGGTGGGTCTCGATCAGAAGTTAAACATTATCGGCCAGTTAGCCTAACATCAGTTGTCTGTAAGCAGATGGAACATCTAATCGCTGAGTACATTAGAAACGTTTGGAGTAAAGAAAATTGGCTATTTGAGGTGCAGCATGGCTTCAGAAAGGGTTACTCGTGTAAAAGTCAAACAATAGCTTTTTACCAAGATATCGCGGATGCATTAGATGAGGGTGATAGAATCGATGCGGCGGTAAAAAACTTTACGAAGACTTTTGATATTGTTCTTCATGATAGACTACTTGAAAAACTAGACAGAATAGGGCTAGACTCGAGAGTGATACTGTGAATTAAGGATTTTCTAAATAACCGCCACCAACGAGTGAGGGTGGGAAACAGCCTATCGGAAAGGGTTAGTGGGTCTGGGGTCTGGGGTTCCGCAGGGGAGTGTACTTGGACCTTTATTATATTTAGTGTACGTAAATGACAGCAGAGGGAATAGGCTCAAAAATTAAACTTTTTGCAAACGACTACCTTATTTACAGAAAGATCGAGAACATATCGGATCAGGATAAATTACAGGGAGACTTGCGATGCTTAGAATAATTGACGGAAATCAATAGAATGATGATAAACCCGGATCAATGCAAAATAGTTTTACGCGCAGTAGAAATAAAGGTACAGCTAGTATTTGCTCGCGGGCAAGATAATTCTAGTACAGGTAACTAGTTGTAAATATCTGGGGGTGATAATTAATGAACAACTTGGATGAGGGGAGCACGTCAACTTTACTGTTGGGAGGGCATGGAAATCTTTACACTTTGTAATGCGAGTGTTAAGGAAGGGAAGCAGTAAATCAAGAGAACCAGCATATACAACCATTGTGCGCCCAGTGTTAGAGTACGGAGCAGCGTGTTGGGATCCATATAGAAAGGACCATATAAACTCCATCCAAAGAGTTCAGAAAGTAGCAGCAAAATTTGTTAAAAGGGGAAATTCGTTAGGAAATATTCCCAATGCAGTATCGTCATGGGAATCATTGGCGAGCCGTAGGAAAAAAGTAAGGTTGTGTATATTTTACAAAGCGTTAGAGAAAAATCCGGTATGGAGGGAAATTCAGGAAAGAATGTATGAACCCGTCTACTTAGCACGTCACGACCATATTAGGAAAATACGTCCAAGGAAATAGAGAACTAATGTTGGAAAATACTCTTTTGTAAATAGGACTATTGAGTCATGGAATAGCTTGCATGCAGCACTAATAGAGACTTTTCCTAGAAACATAAACACTTTTTGGTTAGGGTTAAATTCTAATAGTGTAAGTGATAGGATCAGTAGTCTGTGAAGGGCCTCTGCATTTAGTAGGCATGCCTTAAATGGAGTAATTTTGTTCTGTTTATTGAATTTTATGTATTTTTAGTATTCATTAGTATATTATGACATTAGATGTAAAGTAAGTGTAAAGAATTTTCCACCGGACTTAATGCCCAAAGCAAATTAAATCTATCAATCTATCTATAAACAATCTAAGTTAAAATTTGAATCTTAATGTGAACGATATGCATTCCAATTAATTCGAATGTTATAAAGGGGATAATTAATTTTTAATAGTGAAGAATTAAAACATATTTTAATAGGGTGATGGTAGGAATCTAATTCAGGTAGTGGAGATTGAAATAATTGTAAATTAACATTTTTTGTAATTATTATATCTAAAATATCTTGTATTATATTGTTGTGATTAGAGTAAAAGGTTGGTTTGAAGGAACCATATATGTCTAAATTATTTTGAATTATCTATTGTTGAATACGAATTTCCTGTGGATTTGTTGAGTTGCAACCTCAAGAAGTGTTTTTGCTGTTAAAGTTTACCATGAGAATAATTGGACTAGAAGATTGTAAAATGAGGTTGCAAATTTGAATAGGAAAGGGTATGTTTGGTGATTTATAAATAGAATATAAAGAGTAAATGGTATTATTTATTTTCATTTCTAAAGCTATACATTCTAAAATGTCAGATATAGGAAAAAATGTTTGTTGATAAGAAATAGAATTCTTAATTATTATTAATACTCCCCCAGATGCATGATCGGAAATTCTATGATATCTATACATTATATAACCTTTTAAATAAGTACATCTTTTCTTTAGGGGTTAGATGTGTTTCAGAAATTTATGCTACGTCAACATTATGGTATGATACAAGGTAATTAAAAATATTTTGTTGTCGTTTTAATCCACTAGAGTTCCAGTTTAGTAGTGTTACATTTAGATTTCTATTGTTACTAATAGTCATTTAAAAGTAAGAGAAGGAGGTTTTGTAATAAAGTCTGAATTTGTGTGATAAATGTAGAAATAATTTGTTGAAATATGTTGGAAATTAAAGTTGTCTAATTTGAAGTAGAAAGGTTTTGTTTTAATACATCTGAGTAAAAGAATTTAGATGATTTGTCATTATAAGTGGAGGTGTAGTAGTATTTGTGTTTGTATTTGAAGGGAGATTTTGAATTGGGTTGTTACGTTGAAGGATTTGAGTTTGTGCTAAGTCTAGAAAATTTTGTGGATTTACTTTTGGAGAAGAAGAATTCAAATTTGGATTTATTAACGTGTGTGAATTTGAATTACTAGTTTCATTTGGTTTAAGTAATTCTTTATAATTAGCTTTATAATTAGAGGCAATTACAACAAATAAGAGGGGCTGATTTTGGAAGACGACAGTTCGAATAATGGTGATTTTCAGTACATCTAATGCAACGTGGGATTAATCTACAATTGGCTTGAGTATGATTGAATGTTTGACATCTCTTACATTGAATTGGTTGTTATTTGATATTTTTGCTTGAACTTTTACGACACTATGAAAAGTGTTTTCTAATTCGAAGATTTGAGGAGCAAACATTCAGAACGTGACATGTCCACCTCACACTTTTCTAATAAAAATGGAAAATGTAGCCCAAAAATTACACTTTTCAACACTGTCTTTAACTCAACAAATAGACTACTGCTTAATGTTTTGTAAGAGATCTTACAGTTCTTTTTGGAAAGAAAATTCTACATAAAAACAAAAGAAGATTTCAATTTTTGCCAAATGGATATGTCACCTTTTAAATGTTAGGAGCTTTCGGTCCTTTAGTAAGTTCTATTGAGCAAATTTCTATGGGTTCACGTATTTTATTAAATAATAATTATTATTAAAATTAATATTAACAGTATTCTTTATAGTTTTTGTTGTAAAAATCATTTTCAACTATATTTGTCGTGAAGAAAATTACTAAAGTTGTAAAGGTTTGAAACAATTATTGGTGGAATGGAAACTGTTGGAATTTCTTCATGAGTGTCTTATAGTTGTGCTAATAGTCCATATTTATTTTGAAGTGGAATTCCAGTTGTAGTCGTGTTGTAATTAAAAGCTATAGATCTTTTACCTGTTTGTTGTAGTAATGAAGAAACTTCTCTTTTTCTTGTTACTAACTTTTGGATTGAGGTGTTGATGGCACAACAATGTTAGATTGACAATTTGACGAAGTAGTTGCTGATGGGATGTGAGGAATCGGGTTAACTGGAAGGAATTCTGTAAATTCACTGCGTTGAGGATTATGAGTTAAAGTATTAGATAAGTTATTTGTTTGATCTTGAAGTAGAGGCAATGATGAGGCATGAATGATGAAAAGGCATATTATCCTCACTAAAGAGGATCGAGGCACCGATATTAATTGATTTATTTATTTGATTATCAATTGGTAGTCCAAAACACTGCTATATTAATACACGAGTGTAAGGTAAGTCACTTTAAATAGTAAAGTTCAGGAGAATATTTTATAATATGTTACCATACATACAAGGCCATCTTGACACAAGAAGTTTCTTAAACTAAGTTAAGACGTTAAAAAATTTAAACCGTGGGCTTACATTATGTGGCATTTGGTCCATTTCTCTGGGTTGTTCTTCAAATCAGTATACGTAATGCATTACCTATTTCAAGCTCATAAGTATGCAATATACTAGTATTTAGATAAGTAAAAATAACAAGAACAAAGCATTCCTTCCATATGATAATAAAATAATTGTAAAATTGCATGTTGGTATTTGTTAATGCTTGGAAAATAAAAATTAATGCTCATCTATATATTTCCATCTCAGTTAACGTTCTGAAATTTCAGATTGCGTTCAAAGAACATACAATATTTTGTACGTTCTCCTTAGAAATCATACAAACGCGTTAGGTACAAGAAAATTAATTACAAAGTAAGCGTAACTAACATATCTATATTATTATCATACAGATGGACGCTTTATCTAACCATACACTCGTGTTTAATGGTAACACGCATTCTTGAATCCGGCTTTGAATTTTATATATATATATATATATATATATATATATATATATATATATATATATACATATATATATATATATGTGTAATTATATATATAATTACAATTTTATACATATAATGTAATTATATGTATAAATATATATATATATATATATATATATATATATATATATATATATATATATATATATATATTTCAGTGTCCCGTCCGCCTCGTGACAGACCCGGTCATGCTACCGGCTCGCTCAATTCCCCGAGTTCGCGGCAGATTGAAAGAATTGTTCTTTTAATCATTTATTTATCAAGAGACCGACGACCAATTATTTATTTATCAAGGACGGCGCACCGTCCTTGGCCTGCGGCATGTTGGACCGATGGTGGAACGTGAGCCTTCCCTCTCTCTTAGCGTGGGGCGAACGACCGATGGAGACCGAGCGGCGCCGACGCGATCCGACCAGTGGCACGGCGATCGCCGATTTCAAGGGAGAATTAAGTAACCAAGTCACTAATTAACGACGGTTGACGGAATTGTGAGTGACGAGAATTAATATTAGATTTCAGGGTATGGTGTGGACGAATGGACGCATGGTTGACGAGGATTACTCATCGAACCTTAATCAATAGTCAATGTGAATTAACACAAAATCTTTGCTGTCACCATGGAATTTATTTACTTTTAGTGTTGTGATATGTCGACTTTTTGCAATTTTCAAAAATACAGAGAAGTCGCCGAAAATGGGACCTACATCATTTTTTACCCTCCCTTATACTCTACCTACGACAAAAAATTTAAACAAAATTTGCAGAGGTTTTTGAGAAAAAATGTTTAAATAAATTAAAAATTGCCTATGTTTCTCGCAAAATAGCACGAAAGCTACTCATATTTTCGAAAAATTGACCACGGTCTTATTTCAAGATAAGTTTTAAAGAACAAATTTCATGAAGAATAAAATCTCTAAAAATTGGTAGATAAATTGAAGTATTCTTCCTGATTGTCAATTTACATTTTTATTAATAAAAAATCCAATTGTTTTATCACAATCTTTATTACTATACTCTTTATTATTATCTTTAGCCTATACGATTTCTTCGCTCAGAAGTTGAAATGTCAGCCATTGTATATAATCTAAGGTTCCTATGACGCCTGTCGGCGACATTGGTGGTTTAGCTGATTTCGGGATAACTTAAAGACAGAGATTTTCTGGTAAAGAACAGTCCAAACCAAAATTTTGAAAGCTGACTTCACTTGAAAGAGCAGAAGAACACAAGAATGTTACTCGATTACATCAGTAACATATCCAACAGCTTAAGTTGTTCATCTGAACTGGTTTTGATAACATTTTTACGTCATTTTTCTTTGCATTTAGGGTATTTTGAAACATTTTAAGATCATTTTATTGATAATTTTTGGCAACGTTTTCGGTCACTAAAATCCGCCCCCTAATTATAAGCAATTACACGACGTTTCTTACCATGAATAGTTACATATTCAGGTTTCTAAAATTATGAAAATACGGAAATCAATAGTCTTATTTATATATCAAATTAGTGTAGTTTAATAACTTAGTTTTTTAAACTATTTCAAATGTCTCTTCAGTAAAAGTTAATATATTAACATGTCAAATCTGTAGAAAATATTTGAAATGTCTATTAAGTAAATGTTAATCACAAAAATTAAACATGTCTACTACCTAAGAATAAAATGTTCATCAAATATTTTTAAAACTTCAGAAGAGCAAAGACGAACCAAAACCAATACAGTTCGAAGAGAGAGACACTCCCCTTAATGAGGGAACTGTTGTCCCTCATTAAGTCATGTTGTCCCTCATGTCTGTGATACATCAATACGTTTCGACAGTAGAACACTCGAGGACACATTGTGAACTTCTCGATGTACCCCACCCGATGTAGAACTAACGAATTAAAACGCATACCGCGATGCTCCTCACAAATACAATATCAAATTTTACTCCACACCCACTTTCGAACTTGGCTCTGATCATATCCCGGTAATCATTACTACACACCAACTTATACCGCAACACGCCCCCGCCCCTAAACCAAACTCAATAAAAATTAATTGGCACAAATTTCAAAAAACAGTAATAAATTCCTTACCCAAAATAAAAACATTAAAACCCCCGTTGGAAATAGACCAATCCATCTCTCATTTCAACGAAATGATACACTCTACTATAAAAAGTACACAATTAACTACTCCACCAGGCTCAAACACAACCAGACATAAAATACTACCCAAAGAAATATTGAAAGCAATTTCAATAAAAAACAAAACTAGAAGACTTTGGTACCGATTAAGAACACCTGAACTTAAGAGGGAACTAAACCTATTAACAAATATCGTAAAGAGACTTATAACTAACTTCAACAGCCAAAACTATCATAACTTAATCCAGTCGCTCAGCGTCAGTAATAACACCCTGTGGCAATTCACACGAAAAATACTGAAGAAGAAAAACACGATACCTCCTATAAACGCAACAACAGATAAAGCATACACATCCTACCAAAAGGCAGAAGAACTAGGAAGATATTTTGCTTCAACTTTCACTGTCAACAACACTAATTTCCATCCTGGACACATCACTATAACCAAATCAGCATCAGAACAAGAATATGGACCTCACCAAAAAATACACTACATTTCACCCTCTGAAATTAAAAACATTATTAATAAACTGCCTCTTAAAAAATCACCCGGACACGACAATATAAATAATATCGTATTAAAACATTTACCCCCACCAGCAATAGCCACCCTCACAAACATCTACAATTCGTGTCTCAGAATAAGCTACTTTCCGCATACCTGGAAACATGCTATCATTATTCCCATTTGTAAACCGAACAAAAATCCTGCAAACGTTGACAGTTATCGTCCGATCAGTCTATTACCATCCTTATCAAAGATATTCGAGAAAATTATTCTTAAAAGATTAAAGAATTACCTACACATAACGAAAATAATTCCTAAAGAACAATTTGGATTTATGGAAAAAGTGTCTACTCAACACCAGTTACTAAGAATTTCCGAACATATATACACAGCATTCCAGAAAAAACATCACACAATAGGCGTATTTATAGATATCACTCAGGCGTTCGATCGGACATGGCACCAAGCCTTAATGTACAAGATCAAACAAATTGGCACCCCATACTACATAAAATCAATTATCAATAGCTTTCTCAACAATAGAACTTTTTCAGTGAATGTTAATAATCATCACTCCAACCCTAGACTAATTAACGCAGGACTCCCCCAAGGCTCACCACTTTCACCCACACTATTCAACTTATACGTTGCAGATCTTCCTAAATTAACGAATATTCACATGGCCCAATTTGCGGACGATACAGCAATATTTTCTTCTGGCAACTCTATCATTGACATCAGAAATAGAACACAACTATACCTCAACTTACTCGATAGCTGGGCATCCAAACTTAAAATACAACTGAATTCATCCAAAACCGCAGCAAAAATATTCACACTAAGACCCTATACCTACCCCACCCCCCTAACAATAAACAACAATCAACTAAACTGGTAACCCCATAACAAACCTATTAAATACCTTGGATTAAACTTAGATACTAAACTGAATTGGAAACAGCACATAGACGAAAAAATAAAACAGGCTAAAATAAAACTACTACAATTAAAACCTTTAATCTATAGAAACAGTCCATTATCATATCATTCTTCAATTGCAATATACAAAGCCATTCTAAGACCGCTACTGCTGTATGCTTGTCCCATCTGGATAAATTCCGCAAAAACCAATCTAAAGAAACTACAAATCATTCAGAACCAATTTCTCAGAACCATCACCAATGCACCGTGGTTTGTCACGAATCATCAGCTTCATAAAGAACTCGACTTAGAACTTATTGAACATCACATCACATACTTAGCCACCAACTTTTATTATTATTTACCTCAAATCTCTTCCCTTGCAACCTTTAGACTCGCTAAAAACCCGAACCATACCAGAATAAAAAACAGATACCCCTACAATATATTCCTTAAAACCTTCTCCGAATTTGAACCAGAATAGAGGACCCAATAGGGCATCCTCAACCTTATGTTAGATTTAAGTCTTAGAAATAAGTTTTAAATATAAGTTAGTAAGTAAGTCTATCAAACATGTGTAAAGTTTATACTACAACTGACCTATGTACATCCATCAAAGTAAATAAATAAATAAAAAAAAAAATAAAAAAATACCGCGATGCTCCGAGGGAAGAAGTATGACGTCACCACGGCATATGAATATGAAACATAACTCAAATAATCTGAACCTAATTATTGGAATTACTCCGGATCTTTCTTAATTTTATATAATTCATTGTTATAAGCATTAGTAAAAACATTAATATCTACATTGGTATTATGACTGATTTAGTTTAATCATGAGGGTTTCTGAAATGAGTCGTGGGAATCTCCTCACCTCGGTGTCCAAATTAAGTGGGTTCTCGAAATCAAATTCATGTAACAAAAGAAGTCTGTGTCTAGATAAAGAATTAAACCTTGGAGAAGATTCTTTAATATTTCTAGAGTGCTCATTCATTCGTTGTCTCATTGGGAGCATAATTTGTCCTACGTTTCCTATCAATAATCAATGTGGATAAAACCGTCAATATGAATGAGATCAGAATATAACACGCATTGCTAACGAGAATTTGGTCATGGAAGAAGCATGGAACCACCATATCTGACAAAAGATATTGTGGTGTCCGACCAGAGGAAGAAGAATGTAAAGGGATTTCACCTAGTCTCTAATGTTGATGAGAACATGCAGTTTATGCTTATATATTCTTACCTTGACGGCATCTCAAATGAATGCCACTTACTTATTTGTTGGGCGAATGCAGGGAGATTACCGACATCAAATGTATGGAGAAGACATATTGATTACAGACAGCAAAGATAAGTTGCAGATTTCTGCCGCAGCATTACAATACGTTCTCTTTACGTACGCATATAGTAAAGCGAGAATACAAAAAAATTACAATAATAGGTAGTATGCGTTTTATACTGTATATATTAAAAATAAGTACAATTGACAATATTTCTAGCCTCTGGGTAAATTGTTGGCAGTAGAGACATATTAGTCCCGACTGAAATTATTGCTCCTGTCAGGAAAGGTAAAGTAAGAAAAAGTGTGAATACACATACAATTTAGAAACCGGAACTCTGTAAGATTCTTATTTGGGGATAACATTTCCCCTCACTATAAACCCCTGAACTGCCACTTTTCTGGTTGGCAAGAAGACTGTCTAAATTCGCCGGTGCCCCCTCCCCGTAGCGTTTGTAAACACAAGTAGTGATTGTGCCGTTTATCAGCTTGGGGCAGATTTATATTGTCCAAGTAACATGCGCGTTGGGGGCCTTTAAAGGCGTGGGGTAGCGCCCGGGCGTCGGGCCCGCTGGTGCGCTCGGGGTCACCACGGCGCGCGACCACGTGCACGGTCGGCGCGACCCCTCGCTAATTTGACAGGCGAAGTGGGCGGCGGCGGCGCACCATGCGGGAGGGCGGAACGTGGCGCGGGGCGAGCGACGCCGCGTCAGGCTGACTTCGGCTGGTGTGATCTCGTCGGCGCCGGCACCATTCGCGTCTTCCCCTCCAGGCGCACCCTACCCACGCCTGCTTCGCAAAGAAATATTCATTATCCTGCCTGAATGTTCAGCTCGCTCTCTCGACGTTTGCGACCGCACCATTCCCCACCTGTGCCCCAGTCAGCGCTCTTCGCATGTACTCGCTTACCCTCGCAAAGTGTCGAATGCGAGCCCGCCAATCGAAGCGTTGCGCTTTGATAGAGGCTACTCTTGATTATGGATGAATCTGGGAACGTCACTCAAAGCTATACGTACTACAGCGCTGCATCCTGAGCAAAAACAACCGCCCCCGTCCGTCCAGCTGCTGCCGACCAGCAGTGGGAGCTCAAGCGCTTTCTGCAGCCGTCGCCTCTGCTCAAGAGCTGGCGACCGACGGCGAGCTCCCATGCTATTATAATTGTCATCTTCCCAACATTGTATTGGACGAATTGACGGTCGGAAATATGTTAGGCAATCGTAAGGAAATCCAAGCTGTGACCATGTAAATGAGGAAGAATATATTTTTAATAAATAAATTTGTTCAAAGAATTGGTCGCCACGACCGGTCGGTACGACCAATTCTTTAATCTTAATAGTTCAAAACCGTTAGGGAAAATAATACGTATTTTGTTTAGCCTGTATTAGCTGTGTTAAAGCGTTGCCTCCAATTTCCTAGTAGTCGTCGTTTCAATTACTAGCCAATTAGTCGTTCAAATAGCTTGTAAATTTTATAATATTGTATTTATTTACGTATTGTAGTGATGTAGTATTAACTAAGTGCCCTTGCTCATTGGCCTGCGTGCTCGCTTTCGATAACGCGACCCTGGGTTTGACTCCCGGTTGGGCCAGATTATAAAGTGCGCTTTCCTCGCAATGCCCCAGTATATGTTGTTGTGTGACATTGAGAAAACTGACTTCTCAGGTTGGGAAGACCATAATATGGCGTGGGGATGTCTTCGTGCTAATCACACATACCCCCTTAACTCACGGCCGCAAAACCCGGACACCGCTGGTAGGCCATGGCCCGTACGCGGGCTGTCACGCCAAGTAGAGGCAGACAGTATTACTACATTAAAAACATTTTTGTATGAACGTGATTTCTAAAATATATTCTTTGAAACTCCTTCACTAAGAATGTAAGTAAATAAGTGAAAAATGACGAGAAAATTTCTTGCAATATTTCCAAAAAACAAAATTTCATAAGCAACTTCTGTGGCAAATATGAAATCACGTCTTCAAAAGAAACGTCCTACAAAAAGTATTAGTGCTTATATTCGTCCACATACGGTTCTAACCACAATATCTTCACCATCAACCAATTTATTAGAAACAGGAAAAAGCCTAACATCTCTAATTTGTGGAGTACCTTCTAGCACGAACTATTAGGGTGGGAGCCAGCAATAAATTCCACGTATGATAAGCTCAAAGTTAAAACGTTTTGAGAAGTTAGCCAGTGTTATGAGGAACACGGAAACGCAAATAAGGCGGTCTGTAGGTGTCGGCGTTGCGCTGCACAGGTTTTTAATTGTGGGAAAAAGATTATGCCATTGGAGAATGAGTACACAACTAATTCTTGTTGTAAATTGTTCCTTAGATACCCAAAGTGTGAAGAATGCTATACCGATGTGGCGTCTCAAATTGTACGCCGTATTAAATTCAAAGTGTCATTTTTTAATGCCCTCTTGTATTACGAGCTCAAAGCTAATATTTTTCTCTAATGATAGAATATTCTTTTTCCTTGCCGATTACTGTTTCGGCGTCTCCAAGTAGCCGCCACTGATTCAAAGATATCCAATTTTTACAAGGCCAAAGATATCCAAATTTTACGTACGTATCATAGGTAGTACATGCATGGCGGTAAATTTTTAAGACCCCCCACAATCCATTTTGATAAATAGATGCAATGCCATACTGATAAGACGTCAATAAATGGCCGCCATTTGAAAAATGTATTTCTTTACCACATACTCTACATACAATGTATACTTCTCCCACATACTCTTGCCGGCTGCCATCCATCGCCCCCCAAAATACATTTTTTGACGTTTTCTCAATATTTCGCTTTCCTAATGGTACATTCGAAATATTATTTTAAAATATTGAAGAAGAGTAAAACCTTGTTCTCTATGGAAATTTCCGTTCAAAATTTGAAGCCGTTAAAATAATATTGTTTAAGTTCTAGTAAAACTGCGAAATTTGAAGCTCTATTTCACAGGAATCTTTGGTTATTTTTTAGAAAAACTTCATTTGAAAT
>BLKR01017240.1:0-13808 GCA_011170035.1 Teleogryllus occipitalis
TGCGACCCACCCCTCCGCCGGCTAGCTCAGAATGGGTTTTCAAGGTGGGCGCAAAATAAAAAAATACAATTAGAATAGCGGGGATCAGGGTCATGTGGGCCGTTGTGGATTGAATGCACTTACACAGAAACTCAAGTCGAATCACTTTCCACTTACTTAAGTATATTCTAATTAAATTGCTGTTACAGTAAATGAACATAAAACACTTTACATATACAAGAATTTTGTCTTGCTGAAAAAAAAAGAAAACAACTTACACTCTTAATAATTAACTACACTGTTTCCTTTCTCTCATTTAAATCAATTTCAAAGAATACTTAAAACTTTGCCTAATCATTCCAGTCGTAAATTTCCTAGTTGCAACTTTACAATTAGCTAAGTTTTTCTTGAAAGAAAAGATTGATTCTATTTTTCACAGAATATCGGTATAAAGAACCTGTACTAATACTTTCTTTCCGAAACAAATTATTCCTTCTAATATCTACAAATTGTTCAAGTTGGCACGACCTTACTGTGTCTTCTCACGGCGTAGAGAAATCTGCGGCGTCGACTCTTCCAATCGCTCGATGTCCTTGTCCTTGCAGCTCGGTCGGGAGCAAAGCCGCCCCTCTGCAGAACCGCACGGTCTCCCCTTTCCAGTACCGTTGTTCAACTCACGATGTGGCCTCCGTCTCGTTTTCCGTTGATACTCTTTTCGTATTCTTTTATAGAATGTAAATAGCTTTTAAAAGAATCTACAATACGACAACTGAGTCTATTGTATAAGAAGAATAAATATAAAAATAAAAAAAACTGCAAAGAAAAGAAATGAATGGCCTCGTTAGTTTCATGCTATTCACACTCCTCTCTCTTACAAAGATTTTAAATGCGTCACTTATACTTTCATCCTTTTCCTGATGAATTGTTTTAATGCATTGTAATATGATAATTACCTCCTCGAATGTCTTGAAGAGTTTTTATCGTAGATGCAGTCCTGAAGTCCGTAGCAGTACGAGGTGCCGCCTTCTCGTGATCGGTAGGTCCTCACTCTCCAGCTGTTACTTCAGAAAAGAAAGCTTTCTTTCTCCCGACTACCGGTGTCGCATACACTACCGAGACGCTCTCTTACGGATATAGTTCGTAGTTTCCATTTTCGGATTGTATTCATGCGCGTTGGCGCGCGTTCAAACAGCTTATCTTATTCTTGAATATTGATGTGCTCCGTTTTCCGAGACCTCAGCAAAACGGATGGTCACATAACCCCTTCTTTCGGAAAAAAAGATTTTGTGGGATTTGATTTCATATGCCAAAAAAATCTTTTAACCAAACTTGATGCTCTTCCTTTCTTCTGTCTTGATTCTGGAATGTCGAGCTATCTTGTTTCTTCCTTCTTCTTCTTTCTTCTTCTTCTTCTTTCGTCTTTCTTCTTTTATTCTTTTTCTTTCTTCTTTACATGATTCTTGTCGGTTTGTTTGTCTATTGGTTTGTTTCATCATTTTGTTATTATTTAAGTGATCGTAAACTGTGGAAATTGTACTTTCCGATTGTAATCCCACTTTTATCTAGTGTGCTTTCGCAGCAACGGAAGAAATATCGCAGTGTGCATGGCGAAATTAGGAATAAATCTGGCGTAATAATTGACGCAACCTAACGAACTTTTAAGCTCTTTCGTGTTTTTGGGCGGTGCAATTTTATCTATCTCTTGCATCTTTCTCCATGTTCATTTGACTCCGTTGACTGTCAAATCATACCCCAGGAATTTAACTTGTTTAGTGCAAAAATTACTTTTTTCCAAATTCAACTGTAAATTATTTTCAATGAGACGTTTCAGCAAAATATCTAGCTTGTTCATGTGTTCTTCAAATGTCTTCGAATACACGAGCACGTCATCAATATAGATAAAAGCATCGCTAGACATCTCTCTGTCAATGATATTGTCTAAACATTGCACAAGAGCAGATGCACTGTTCTTGAGTCCAAATGGCATTCTTTTGAAAACATACGAAATTCCCCGGTGAATAAATCCTGTATATTGTCTACATTCAGGTGCTATCGCTATTTGCCAGTAAGATGCAGTGAAGTCGGTTGAACTCAACCACTTGATGCCGGATAATTGATTAGTTAAATCCTCTACACGCAACGGTCTGTCTCTGTACGGTAGGGTAACTTGATTCAATCGTCTTGCATCTAAACACAAGCTTATCTTCCCATTACTCTTTTCTACGAGCACTATCGGACTTAGATAAGAGGTTTTGGACTTCATGATAATATCATCTTTAACCATTGTAGCAATGAGCTTATCCACCTCCTCCTTATGTTTTTCTGGAATGACATATTGGTAACCCGTGAATGGCGTTTTATCTGTCAGTTCTATTTCGAATTGAAAATCTTTTACTGGATTCTTGTTTTTGCAAAACACCTTCTGATTCCTAAGTAATACTTCAATTAATTGTTTCTTCTGATTTTCATTAAGATTAGAATTTCCTTGCACATGCGAACGAATTTTCAGCTTCACATCTTCTTCCTCCAAACAATTCGCCTCCCAATAATTCCATGTGAACGAATCAAATTCGAGATCCTGTTGATTATTCGGTTTTAACGTCATGGTATTTTTTTCTAAGTTGATAACAACCCCGTATTGTTTCATGAAATCGATTCCCAGTATGAGCGGATATAAAAGTTCCGGCGCTACTAAGCACACAACTTGATACTTATTCTTGCCTATCTCTATATCCAAATAAACTTGTCTTGTTATTGGCTTTGATTTTTTCCGATTCGCACCTATCAGAAAAGACTTTACGAGCGGCAATGTAGGTACCTCCACTCCCTGGTTTTTCAATTCATTCAACAAACTTTCCGCTATGACGGAGGTCGCCCAACCTGTATCCACTAGTACTGACGTATCAACACCCTCACATTTAACCTTAAGCTTCGGACACTGTCGCCTGGATCCGATCTGCTTTTGTTCTTCTTCGTTCCACGGTTCGTCATCAAATGAGATTAATTCGATCGACAATATCGCCACCTCTTCTTCCCTAGATTCTTCTATTAGGTTTGCGGCGGGATGGCGTGTCGAAACAAACCTTTCTAATTTTCCGACTCATGTCCGCGAGATGTACTGGGTTCAGTATTTCTGTTTTGGAAAACTCCTCTATCAATAGAATTTTTTTCTATTCCTATCTTTAGACGGCGTCCTATCTTGTCTAGCATAGGTCTGTTCTTCTACGTGCTGTTTCGATTTGTAAGTTCCTCTTTTCTCTGATTTGCTTACATAATGTTGCTGCTGCCTGCTGTCTTGGCTTTCTACCGGCCCACTAACATTTGCCTTGCTCTCTGTAACCTCTCATTGTACACGAAAGTCGCATCATACAATCCCAGCTGCGTTATTAACTTTTCCGTGGACATTGGCAATAGATTCTTAAGCAAATTTTGTGTAGCTGACGGAAAATGACGTGTTAACAAACAGACAATTTCGTCATCCGGGATCGTCGGAGTACATAATTTGAAACAAGCTAACTTCTCCTCTGCATATTCTTGCATGGACATCGTACCTTTCTTCCACGTGCCATACATTACATTAACTTTGAAATTAATTTGAGTTTCATTGTTCCAGTATCTTGAGTAAAATTTTTCTTTAAATTCTGTCATAGTTTTTGGTAATTCTCCTAAACTATCTGCCCATATTCGTGCGTTACCCTGCATCATCTGATAGACTATGTGAGTTTTCTTATTGTCCGGAACATAATTTAAAGAAAAGAAATTATCCACCTGCCTCATAAATACGCATGGATTTTCATCTCCCGCTGCCCTAAATTTAGGAGTACACGGTAATGAAAAATACGTGTGCGGAACGCTTCCTCCACTCGATGGTAAATTTTCAATTTGATTTTTCAATTCTACAACGTCATTCGTACATGCTGTAATTTTGGTGTTGTAGAACCACATCTTGTTCCGAAAGAGCTTTTATTCCACTATCTAATTTACTAGCTTGAACCTTAACTTGTTCAGTAACTAATTTTTGAAACTTCTCTACACCTTGTTCTATCTCAGTCTGCCTGTCGGACACGGTGGTTATAAGATCTGATTGCATTTCGATCCTATTTTCAAATCCTTTCGTAACTTGATCAATCTTCTCTTCTAATTCATGACCCAGTTCCGTGAATTTTTCTTCTAACTTCTCGTGTTCCTGCCCTAATTCTTGTTGAATCTCATCCTTAAATTCGACCTTCCACTGTTCTGCTAATTCAGTGAATTGTATTTTTAAATTCTCTTCTAACTTCCTATTATTTTCTTCTAATTTAGTTTCTAATGCATTCTTGTTCTCCTCTAATTTAGTTTCTAAGTTAGTCCCTAATTTCTTTATATTTTCCTCTGTCTTTTCATTCTGCATTCCTAACCTCGTATCTAATTGCTGCATGAATTGTCCTATTCATCGTTGCATCATTAAATTTGCCCTGTCGAGGTTTCGTTGTTCCTCATCCGGATCTCGTGTTGGCGTTTGCTGTGATTCCGTCGGCGAGGTCATGCTAGTTTCTCCTGACGTTCCTTGTTCTACTTCTACCGTTTCTTTCGCGATCATGGTACTTTGAGCTTGTCCTCCCACTTCCCTATCGCTATCTGAATCCCCAGACGATCCTTCAACGGTAGTTAAATTCCTAGCCGCGTTATATTTATCTGCCATTTTGACTGTATTAACTGCCTAGAATCAATCAATCCTCTTTCCCAGACACAATACACTTTTTACAAATTATTACACACACAAATACCAAACACTATCTCGAACAGATAACACTTTCATATAATACCCTTTTTGAAAAACACTCCAGAAAAAACACACTTTTACACAACACCTTTTTTGTTCTCAGTAACCTGTTCAGCAATCTTAGTGAATTGTGATTCAATTGTACTAGAAATTTTGGTTCCACCAAATTTTGGTCTCAGTTTTTCTCAAATCGAGTTTTGGTAAATGCATCCAATAATCGAGCCCCGCTTATGGGCGCCAGTTGCGACCCACCCCTCCGCCGGCTAGCTCAGAATGGGTTTTCAAGGTGGGCGCAAAATAAAAAATACAATTAGAATAGCGGGGATCAGGGTCATGTGGGCCGTTGTGGATTGAATGCACTTACACAGAAACTCAAGTCGAATCACTTTCCACTTACTTAAGTATATTCTAATTAAATTGCTGTTACAGTAAATGAACATAAAACACTTTACATATACAAAAATTTTGTCTTGCTGAAAAAAAGAAAACAACTTACACTCTTAATAATTAACTACACTGTTTCCTTTCTCTCATTTAAATCAATTTCAAAGAATACTTAAAACTTTGCCTAATCATTCCAGTCGTAAATTTCCTGGTTGCAACTTTACAATTAGCTAAGTTTTTCTTGAAAGAAAAGATTGATTCTATTTTTCACAGAATATCGGTATAAAGAACCTGTACTAATACTTTCTTTCAGAAACAAATTATTCCTTCTAATATCTACAAATTGTTCAAGTTGGCACGACCTTACTGTGTCTTCTCACGGCGTAGAGAAATCTGCGGCGTCGACTCTTCCAATCGCTCGATGTCCTTGTCCTTGCAGCTCGGTCGGGAGCAAAGCCACCCCTCTGCAGAACCGCACGGTCGCCCCTTTCCAGTACCGTTGTTCAACTCACGATGTGGCCTCCGTCTCGTTTTCCGTTGATACTCTTTTCGTATTCTTTTATAGAATGTAACTAGCTTTTAATTCCATGTTTAAAAGAATCTACAATACGACAACTGAGTCTATTGTATAAGAAGAATAAATATAAAAATAAAAAAAAACTGCAAAGAAAAGAAATGAATGGCCTCGTTAGTTTCATGCTATTCACACTCCTCTCTCTTACCAAGATTTTAAATGCGTCACTTATACTTTCATCCTTTTCCTGATGAATTGTTTTAATGCATTGTAATATGATAATTACCTCCTCGAATGTCTTGAAGAGTTTTTATCGTAGATGCAGTCCTGAAGTCCGTAGCAGTACGAGGTGCCGCCTTCTCGTGAACGGTAGGTCCTCACTCTCCAGCTGTTACTTCAGAAAAGAAAGCTTTCTTTCTCCCGACTACCGGTGTCGCATACACTACCGAGACGCTCTCTTACGGATATAGTTCGTAGTTTCCATTTTCGAATTGTATTCATGCGCGTTGGCGCGCGTTCAAACAGCTTATCTTATTCTTGAATATTGATGTGCTCCGTTTTCCGAGACCTCGGCAAAACGGATGGTCACAGTATGCCCAATTATTAGTGTCAATCTAACATTTTTCGATCAATTATACAACGCAAGATAACAACTTTTTGATACAGATAATTTCAGGCACCGTGAAACGTATGAGGCATACAATAAAGTTTCAATGCAACTCCATTGCTATTAGTTGCATTCAACTACAGCAAAGCCTACCTCGTCCTCGTTCGAATGGACTTTCGGGAAGTCATCATTGGTATCGTTAATGACGTGGTCCTCACTTGCAGCTGCACGTGATGAAGACGGTCCTTCGCCTGGACTCGACGCAAGGCCCAGTCTTTGGAAGGATGGCCGTTCCACTACATCTGGGGAAGGGGATAGTGAAGGGTAAAAACAAGCAAGAGGGAAACGTCTCTTGCGAAGCATACTAACTAAAGTTTATTTTAATGTATTGTAGATGCATAACATGTATGTTAATTCCTATCAATCGACCTTCGCTTATTAGTGAAAATGACAACGAAAGAGCTTGTACGTGGTATCAACAACTACATGTTGTGGAATATTATATTGGTAACAGACAAATGTGCTCAAAGATCCGTGAAACATTGTAAAAAATTAATTCAGTGGAGAAATGGGATTGAACCTTTTCGGCCATGAAGGGCGGAGGGCTTTTGTTCTTTTCAGCAGCCTCCGGCCACCAATGATCTTGAAAAAGGAACATTCAGCTCACCTCATAACACAGTGCTGCGTACTCACCTTTTGGGCGAAAAAGACGCGCGTGATCTGCACGGGAGGTCTCCACCTCCCACTCCATCTCGTCCACCTCTTCCGAGAACGTCGCCTCTGGCTGCATTTCCCAAGGGTAGCTGTATTCCAATAACGAGATGGACGCCACACTCTCCGTGAACACGGTGGACGCCGCGCAGGAGTCCTTCACATCCAAATTCGGAGTTTGAAACCCATTTGAAGTAGACGCATGCCAAGATCACTTCTATACAAGTTGCTTTCGACGTGTTGCTTTTGACGTTTTTGTGTTCAACAGTTACAAGATGCAATTACCAGACAATTAGCAATTAGTGCAAAAATAAGACAGGTGTAGTAAATTGTATAGAGGAGTCTGGAGATTTTGGTACTCCGGTACATGACAATCACGGAATTGCAAGTAACTGAAGAGAGAAAAAGGGAATCTCTAGAAGGAGGCACTAGAGAACATCACTTCACTTGCAGTCGGTTATCCTCTAGGCTAGGGTCTTTCCGTTTCAAGTGTAAGTGGTGTGTTGTAATTTTAGTTTTCGGATGTTGCAAGGCTGAACTAATGTACCGGTAGCTATAGAACTAATTCCTTCTATTCCTTTATTAACTCGATGGCTTATCCGCGAAATACGGCGTGATGGCAAAAAAATTTGCTCGTTTCCTAGTGGTTCAAGGCTCTCGAAACTTCATACTTTGAAGAACATTTGAACTACTTGTAGAGTGCATTTTCACTTCACAAAAATTTATCTTTGATGACTGACAATTCGTGAAGACCGGTTGCATAGAATGAAATGAACTGCAATAATAAGATATTGGGCAAGGAGCCAGCAAAAAAACACGTTTGATAAGCTCAAAGCTAAAACGTTTTGAGAAGTTAGCGAGTTTTATGAATAACATGGAAACACAAGTTTGGTGGTGATGTGTCTGCGTTGCACTGCGGAAGTTTTGAATTTGTCAAAAAATCTATGCCACTTGGAAGTGAGTATATTGATCATTCTTACTGTATATTGTTCAGTAGATAGCCAAAATGTGAAGGAGTTGCCATATTGAATTCAACATGTCATATTTTGATGCCCTCTTGTATTACGAGTTCAAAGCAAATTTTTTGTCCAGTGATAGATTTTTTAGAAATTGTGCAGCCCAACGCCAACACCTGCAGGCCACCATACTTGCGTTCCCGTGTTATTTATAACATTGGATAACGTCTCAAGGAGTTTTAGTATTGAGCGTATCATACGTGTTTTTTTCTTGCTGGCCCCCGGCCTATATGCTTGTTTACATGCTTACATGCAAACAGACGATTCAAACTATCATAAAAGAGACAAAAATACCTCTCCGCTACGCTCCTTTCACCGTCCAGCAGAGAAAGATGGTATCACTTGGGCGACAGAATAGATTTGAATTTTGATAAGAAAATTTTAGGCTTGATCGGATTGTAATTTTAGACAAGATCTGTCAGTCGGTTTTTCTGATCTAACTTCTACAAGATGGGACAGTTCAGTTTCCCTTCCCCATCGAAGGAATACGTACGAAGGATACTTTCTCACAAATCCACGGCTTCGGTCGGGTTTGAACCTGCGAACATTTACGAGACCTCCCAGCGATTCGCTAACCTTCACACCACCAAAGCCGCTATGTCATTTGTGGTTGAGAGAGCGAGCTCCTGGCGCGTTTTCTCGGAGTTCTACCGCTTCTCTGCAACTCTTTCCACATTTCTTTTTCGTCCTCCTCCTCCTGATCATGATCATCCCTTTCACATCATTCGATCACTTATGAACCTCAATGACCTGTGTAGTGGAACGTCACCTCAACCCCAACAAAGAAACAAAGCTGTCTACCCGAACAGGAAAACCGAACCCCTCCGTCTACCCCTCTGCTCCGCTGCATTTGACGAGCAACTCCTCGTGAAGCTGCTCCACCTCCCAGCTTCTGCGCGCCCTCGGGCCCTGCGCACGGGCCCAGCACTCACCTGCACCTGCGGCGGCGCGCAGTCCCCTCGCGCAGACGCCTCCTGCTGCGCGCTGGCCTTGGCGGCGGAAGGCAGGGGGGGCGAAGGAGCAAGGGCTGGGACCCATGCACTCAGGCTGGCAAGGACTGTGGCAAGAACCGGAAACTGGTCTCAGGACGTTTAGTACGTACGCTTAGGGTTGGGCAAGGGAGACGAGAGTGGGTTGTAATAACAGAAGGTTTATTTACAATTTAGACAGTAGTCACAAATAACCAATGCACTGTATACAATTAACTAACTAAATAGACCCCACTGCTAGGAGAGATATTTACAACGGCTACCACACCGAACATACTACCTAATGTTTCGCCGTGCGTAGTACCGCTTGCCCGGAAACCGACTACATGTCTCACTAGTCACGACAATAACTGCCGGCTCCTTCCAGCGCGCACGCACGCACCTCTCACCGACGACCTACGCTGCCGATGCCGCTGTCTCAAAGAAGGAAGAGCTATTGTTCCACAGCCCTTAAATAGCCCTCGCGACGCTGCCCGCCGCCTCCATTGCCTCCGCCCTAACGCCCGCACACCCCGTCGGAAAAAACCCGTGCGTCATAGCTTCTGCCATTGTCTCTGCATCCGGTGGGCACCACGCTGCGTGCGCACGTTGGTTTTAGCGACACGATGCTACAGTAGGTTTAAAGTCAAGAGAAAAGGATGACGACTCAGGAAATAGATTCTATTGCATTATTTACTAAATGTCAAAAACAGTTTGACTGCAATGGGGAGAAGTGTCTTCTGTGCACGTTTTCCTTAATTCTGGGATCTATATCCTAACCCATATACAAGTTCAATTCGGACTGCTGATAGAAATAAGCATTATTGACAACCTATACCGTGAGTCCAGAATCATTTTCCTTAACCCATAGCCTGGAATCCCCATCCGGAGACATCTCGGGCAGGTGTTCGGTGCAAGGCGTTTCGTTCGGTTTTATTTTACGTCAAAATCAGTTTAAAACTACATGAGCATTTTTGGCAAGAATTGGTAAGAAAAATTCGCCGCAGTGTTACTATTTGGCAAGGCAAATCAGCCATAGATTTGGGTTTTTATTCCTCATCGTGCTTTTTGTGAAGGAACGGACTTCCTGCCATAAGAACATGAAGAAGATTAATTTGAATAACTATATTTCTTTTAGAACTCTAGAAGACGTGCAGTTACAGATAATGAAGTTACATTTATGCCCAGAAACAAAACAAAGGGTCACCTCAGCATTCGCTCAAAGGCTAAAGCTCAACAGTCGTCGGATATAAATATAATATCAGATATATTAATATAAGAATATCAGATGTTTCAAATTGGTTTCGTATTAACAAAGTAATAGTAAATGAAAGGAAAAAGGTTAAATGTAAGCCAAATACTACATGCATTTTGAATACAGAAAAAAAAAGTTTTTTGCTAGGTTCTCACTGATGTAATAAAAACTATTTTCTAGGGTAAATCATCAACAAATTCCCTGCTCTTATCCCTCGTCATGCCCTTCGCAAAGGAATAATACTTCCTGCTGCGACAAAACGCAGAAAGAGAATTTCAATAATTATATTTCTCACTAAATTCTACAAGACGTGCATAGATAATGAAGTTACATTTATTTCCAGAAGCAAAACAAAAGGCCAGCATTTTCTCACGGAATGAGGAAAACTGGACGAAAAACCTGATCGAGATGAGGGTCATTGATCCACAGGCTGCGGTTCAATACTTGTTACGGGTTGTTTAGAATTATCTAGTCCAAATTGTAAATAATACATTAAATATCACTGTTGAAATTAACGTTACTTTCCTTGTGATGCTCAGAATAATCTCTAATTGTATAGAAACAGTAATGCAGCAGAAACGATTTCACTTGGGATTTAAACTATTTTATCGAATTTAATCCTTTAATGTCATCTGGCTAAGTGTTATAGTTGGTTGGTTGGTTTGTGTTTCCGGCCGCGACAACAGCTTAGGGCTAATGCCGTATGTGTCTATGCTAATGTGCCGTATGCTAATGTCCCGTATGCGTTGTGCATATATTTTCATCGGGAGGTGGCGTATATCTTCCCCCACTGGATGGCGATATCCGGCGCTGACCTAGCGTCGGCTAGCGGGGTCTCCCCATAACCAGGAGTCTCCCACCAGCGAGGCACCGGCCTAGCCGGAACAAGCTCTAAGCTCCCGACCGGTCTACCGGAATGTGTGAGAGTGTAGTGCCCATTAGTGTGTGTGTAAGTATAGTGTGTTAGTGTGTGTGTATAAGGGGAGAGAATAAGACAAGGAAGAGGGAGGAAAGATCACGCGCGATCCTAGGCGCGATTGTTAGGGTACTGCTCCGGCATTCGCCTGCAAAGTGTGGTAAATAATTAACATGTATTGTGGGTGAATTTTTTTGTAATGAGCTGTGGATTCTATCATCTGATGAATATAATTACTACCTCTAGTGTTACTGTTATAGACATCGGCGTTTTGTGAAAATATATTCCCACTCTTAAGCAATTCATTTTTGAAAAAAAACACTGATTTTTTAAATCGACCGACGGTAAAATTCGGTAACGGTAAAATTCCTAGATTAATAGAGGCTTACAAGAATTCCGTGGAAGAGATTTGGTTATTATTCACACAATTCTATTTTTTGTAATCTCAAAATCTGGGAGTTATAAACTGTATTTTCCCAGAATATTATGCCATGTCCCTGGCAAGAACGATCATTCGTGAAATACACAGAACGAGCAGTATAAAGACTGAGTGAATTTGAAAGAATTCTGAACCCATAGCATAATGAACTTAATTTTGTGTTCAACTTTAAATGGACGTTCCATTTGATGTGTGACATAATTAAGAGACCTAAAAGTTTTGTTGCTTTAACATCAGTCAATGGACCAACGTTTAGTTTCAATGGAGCACAGAATTGTTTATATGAAATGGAAAATTGCATTAAAACATTTTTTCCTTTCATTTACTATGTTATTACGAAACCAATTTTAAACTTATGATATTCTTATATTAATATATCTGATATTATATTTATATCTGACGTCTGTTTTGCTTCAGGACATACTTCATTATCACTGCAAGACATCATTCTGAAAGAAGAGTTCTGAAGGAAATGTAGTTATTTAAATTATTCTTCTTCATATTCTTATGGCAGGAAGTCCATTCTTTCACGGAGAGCACGATGAGGAATAATAGCCAAAATCTATGGCTGATTTGCCTTGCCAAATACTGCGGCGAATTTTTCTTTCCAATTCTTGCCAAAAATGTTCATGCAGTTTTTAACTGATTTTGACGTAAAATAAATAAAATAAATGAATAAAGGGTCAGGGAAATTGCACGAAAAACCTGCCCGAGATGGGGTCTCGGGATGGGGATTCGTGGCTATGAGTTCTGGACTCATAGTGTGGATGGAAAATGATTCTGGACTAATTGTATTGGTTTTTCGTTGACTAAAAAACGAGGGATTACACTAGCCTCGCCCCATATAACTTTCTCGTTACAGAGTAGAGAGAAAATTATGTAATGCTGCGTGAAAAAAACTGCGATTTTTCGTCAGAAAAAAAATTAGAGTTCTGATAACGAAAAATTGGATAATTTCAGTTGCTAAATTTAGGAAAAAATCCTCTATCGTGTAGTGCCACTAGAATCCATTATTTGTTGTTCCTTGATACCGAAAAATCGAATGACGGCAAAGCGACGGTCTGTCCATCTATCTGTCTGAGGACAATGCTAGCTGCTAAACGGTTCAGCCGATTTTCTCCAAAAATGATATTCCCCAATCGATCTGTCCTATATCGCGGCCTTGAAGTTTGAAACCAACATTTTAATTTTGGAGGGATACTTTCCCCGAATTCCCTGTGATCTTTTCCAATTTCCAAAATAAATGGCTCCATCGGTTTTGATTAAATTTTGTTGTTGTATAGTATAAAGGATGTTTAAGAGAATAGTTCAGGCCTCATGTTCGTTGAAAACCCTGATTTTACGAAAAATGCAAAAGTTCAAAATTTTTTCGGAGTCTTCCTGTAGGATTGATGATAGTGGTAACTAAAATATTAAAAATAGGGATTTTTTCCCTCAATAAAATCTGTCCCTTGAAGATAGATTTTGAAATAATTTTTCGAAAATTTGAGTACTTTCCGCTAATTTTGCATGAATATACGTGCGAGAAAGTACGTTCTGTTTTAGTACCACTAGTTGGGCACTGCAAACAAATTTCGCATGTTTTTTTTTTTTGGTCGAAACGTTGTGTTGTTCAGACATTCGTATCACCGGTCTATTTCGCATTTCATTTCATATTTGGCAACATTTTAATAAGAAACTTTATTAAGGAATGTTGTGGTATCGCAGTTGTCAGTATCGACATTTTCAATCGGCATTTGACGAAAATATATTTATTTCATAATTCACGTACTTTTTATATAAAAACTATTATTAATGAATAAATAGAATTTACAGAATACCCTTTTTATAGTAATGCTAATTAATCAAGATTTTTATTGGAAAATTCTTAAATAACAAAAAAAGTTAAAAAGACTATGGGAAATCTTAAAAAAAAGGATCAAAGTATACAATTAAAAAAAAAGAAATATGTTGTCAATACAAATTACTAGCCTAACATAAGATAGACAACATAAGTTGCATATTTAAGTATGCAAATATCAACATTGTGGTAATAAACAATTTTATGGGAAAGGTATATCAAAAATAGGAAATTTAGTATTTGCTATTCATGGTTTCCCTTTTCCTCCCATGATTCACCGTGCTGGATACTCGGATTCACATGAAATTTCGCTAGACGAGAGAAAACCATTCAAAACCAACCCACACAATTTTTACGTGGTATAGAATATTCGTTATGGCGTTTTAGGGAGGTTTTGAATCACCACCTTTCCTGGCC